>JASGCC010000128.1:652564-946920 GCA_030067915.1 Hydractinia echinata
CCTAGCAGCTATGAGTGGACAACTTTCTGTGGTGAAGTTCTTAGTTTTAAATAGAGCTAAAGTCAATGTTAGCGATGACCAGTTAATGACACCCTTGCATAAGTATGTTATTAAATTGGCTCTGGTGTCTTGATTATATTAAAAAAAGGCCATAAAATGTTATATAGCCACTTTCTATATAGTTAATTGGTAGTTAGCAGACAATAACTGAGAATGATTTTGATAGGAACTCCAATCATGATGGTTGGGTGTAATCTTTATGAACCACATCCTTGTATGTTGATTATGCTCACCCTTATGATCAGAGTTTTTATTAGAAGGAACTAATCTCCGTTGAAAATATTTGCATTGACGGGTTATGATAAACCTAAAGCCATATTAAACACAACCTAGGCTTCTTAGATAATATTTTTAGTTAATGTTTGGAAGGTTTATTGCAACATATGATTATAAATTGTGTCCTAGGGCTTGTCAGCATGGACGGCTTGATATTGTCAAGTATTTAAAAGAGCATGGTGCAAGAATTGAATCAAAAGACAATGAAAATTTCACCCCTGTAATGTGTGCTGTTTGGAAAGGACAAAACGATGTTGTTGATTATCTTCTAAATGTTGGTGCAAAGATTAATGTAACCGATATCAACATGAAAACTCTGTTACATCTTGCTATTGAGGAAGACTGGGATGAAACACTGACGATGTTAATTAATCGTGGAGGGCACATTTTAATAAACTCGGTCGATAAAGATTTTAAAAGCCCACTCCATTATGCAGCAAATATGGGAAATGAAGAGGTTATATTTCATATATATTATATTTTATATATATTATATTTTATATAACGAACAGTAGTGGATGTCAAGCAAGTCATAAATTGTCTTTTTAAAATTCACAGAATGGCATCTAAACCCTTTTTTTACATGATAAACTGATACTTGGGTAAACTTATACTTATACTTGGGTGTTTTGAATAGCACTGGTGCTGCCTTTCAAACCTACAAGATAACGTCTTGCATTCTGCACATATATCTATAATGGTAGTATGGCATAATAATGTAACAATTAGGAAAACTGAATTACTTGCTTTAATTTACCCTATAAAAAGCAATAATACCCCACTAATTGGTGATATTATATATACTGCTAGTTATATGAAACCAAAATAATCTAGGACATTTCCCCCCCTGACCATCACATTCCCCGACCATCAAAAATCTTTGATTACTTTGTGCTTGGATATGTTTACTTCTTTTTAATTCAAACAAATAAATTTTAAGTTCAATATAATATGTAACAAATTATTAACCCTTTCCGGACGCAAAAAAAAATCGGCTGTATGACGGAAACGAAAAAGGTGTTTTCTGATGACCTTCACTTAACTGGCTATAAAAAGGGAACTACAAAAGGTAATAGCTCTTTTATATCTAATAAGCTTTCCAAAAAATTTTTAAAAAATCCAAAAAAAAATTTTTTTAGGATCACGTGACCGAAAAAGCCGAGGTTTTTTTCTTCGAAAAAGTGGAAATTTTGAGTTTAAGCTCAAAAATAAATATGAAGGAATCAAGTTTTGACCTTAAATTCAAGCATAATTTAGGCAGATATAAGGCCGAAAATAAAAAAATCGAACAAAATCTTTTCTAGATCTCAAATAAATGCTGCTCAAGTAAAAGAAAGGAAAACCGGAAAAATTCTCAACATGTTGTTAAATGAAAAAAATGACATAAACTCAATAAAAACTATAATAAAATAAGTGGTTTTTGGTTTCTTTCTGTACTCAGTTTAAAAGTTAAGTTGGGTATGATATATTTTGAAACATGTCTTCGCCAACTTCAGCGTCTTTATTAGAGTCTTTCACGTCTGTAAATCTCTAGGATGGAGTTTCAAAGTGTTCCTCTACCTCACTTTCATACTCCCAATCAGAATCAGAATAACTTTCCCCCTCCAAAACAATGTCTGAGCCATCACTCTCAAGGACAACATCTAGAATCTCGTTGATGTATGTGTCTGTGTAAATACGTGTAGCTGCAGCCGTTTTTACAATCAAATTTGAAAGTTCATAAGTTTTGATCAAAACATGATAAAAACAAGTGGTTTGAAGCACAGAACGGCAAATTTTTCTAAGAGTCATCATTCAAAACCATTCCGCCTTTAAGCGGCGGAAAAATGGCGGAAATCTTGACTGAATTGATGGGCCCCTTTAGGGCCCGTGCGTCTTTTAAAAACACGATTCATGAAAGGGTTAACCTTAATCAACCAATTATTTTTTCATTCTAGGCCATTACCTTACTTTTAAGTAAGTCAGCAAAAGTTGATCATGGCGATAATGAGGAGAAGACTTCAATTCATATTGCTGCTGAGCAAGGAAGAAACAACTCTGTGAAACTTCTTGGTGAAGCTGCACCTGGTATTATCAACTCAACTGATGATAGGGGTAGATCACCATTGCATCTTGCTGCAATCAATGGGCATAAGTATGTGTCTTTCTTTGTAAGATTAAAATAAGTTATTTTGTCTTAAATCTGTGATTTAAATGATTTGATAGATACTGAAAAGAAATTTTCATTTGCCCTGAAAATGAAACTTCATATAAACATCCTCTTGAAGTACAAACTTTCCTTAAATATAGTCAGAAGAACAATACTAACAGCCAATAGTTTTCTCTCATTTTTCCTGTAGCATTTCTTTTAGGGATTAAAAAATTATTTATGTCATCATTTGCAGTGTTAAAATTATAATTCTTTTATACATTCTTTTTGTCATTTCAATAATTCTCTAAAAAAAATTTAGGCGTGTTTGTGACTCACTTATCGAAATGGGGGCTGAGACTTCATCTCGAGATGATGTAAATTGGACACCTTTAGACTATGCTGCAAGACATGGTCGCACAAAAACTGTGAAATTGTTACTGGACAATGATGCTCCTGTTGATGCATTTGACAAGAATTTAAGCACACCTCTTCACCATTCTTCTAAACATGGACATATTGATTGTATTAAAGTTTTATTGGATTATGGAGCTAGTATATCACAACAAAATATCCTTGGAAAGAATTGTTTGGATTTGGCTGTAGAGAATAATCAAAGAGAAGCATGCATGGCATTTGTCACACATAAAAGGTAAACATATATCAGAATAAAAAGCATATATATGGTTTTCTAGGAAGTTTAATGGAGCTTTTTACTTGATAATTTATAACTTGATAGTTTACAGTTGAGATTCTAAAGGGAAGGTTTTTACAAAGCCAATTGTAAATGGCGAATTTGGCAGCGAATTAGCTGCAAAATGGATGCCTGTTGCCTCTTTGACTGTGCATAACTCTAGTTCAGCATGTAATTGAGTGCTGAAATGTTGTAACTTTCCCAGCTTTTATTCTCAAAAATTTATACTTTTTGAGGGGCATTACACATTTTAGCTAGGGGTAATGTTTTGTAACATTTAAAATGTGCTGACCTGCATGTATGAGTGTAAGAGTGTAAGATGATGGATAAGGTGTTGGTATGGAGATATAAGGATCATAGGGCTAAAATACAGACCAGATATAAAGGAAATACTGTTCCACTGAAATGACAATGTTACCAACTACAACATAATATTGTTTTTCTTACCTCCTTGTACCAAGTTTAATGATTAATTTAATCTTTAATTTCGATCCCAATGGCGTAATTAAAACTTTTTTTATATGAAATAAACTGTTTTCTACCCAGTGGTTGTGTCTACTAAGAATTTAAACTGTAGTGCAGTAATACTTGACAAATTCGAATTTAGTGCAAAATTGGAAAAATGACTAATTGTGGCATGTGTGAGTTCATTTCTGATCCCACTGATGTCATCAAATTAATTTTTACCTGGAATATTTTTGTATTTAGACATTCTACGGCATTCTTTCTATGTTAAACGGCATTCTTTCTATGTCAATTATTATCACCTAAGCATCAGTAGTTCTAGATTTATACCTTCAGGTGCTATTTATGCTCCCCCTCCTATGTTGCCACACGAGACCGAAAAACATGGAGTTAACAGGGTCAAGAGTATGTTGGCGATTTTTGTTAATTGTATTTTTTCCCCAGGTGGAGAGAAGCGATAAACCATGTTGATAATGATGGCACCCACCCAATGGAAAAACTCATTGCGGCAGCACCAGAAGCTGCAGAAGTTGTGCTAAACAATAGCATCCACTATTCAAAGCATGCAATAAAACATCCTGATTATAGTATTACATACAGTTTTTGTTACGTTGATCTTCATCCAGAGAAGCAGATAAACCAGATATATTTTGCACCCTCTACCATGGTCAAACACCATCGGGAATCATTGCTGTCTCACCCACTTACTGTTGCGCTGATTGATGACAAGTTTGCACGTCTCGGAAGATGGATATACCTGACAAACCTAACTGCTTATATTGTTTTTGTAGCATTACTGACATCTCTTCTTGTTGTTGACAAAGAAAGGTAGTAATTCTTAGCTAAACTTTTTAAAAAATTTACTATTGTTTATCATAATACTTTCTTTTATTTAAACTTCTACTACTCTTGAAAGGCATGTTTATTCAAGGGACGCTTAAATTTTTTCAGGGGGAGGGGGGTGGCTCTGTTCAAAGTTATCTTTTCATAGGAATTGATTTTGAAGAGATATATTAAAATTGAAGTTTTAAGGTGCTTTCAGAAAATGATGTGTTCAATGCATTATTTTTATCTTTCATTTCTAAGCTTAGACTTTAAACAGTAAATATATATGTCAATATCTCCTGATTTCTACCTATTTTTAGAATGTCAAATCCAAATGAGAGATTACAAAAAACAAAATATCAAGAAGTTGCACCATGGCTGATTTTAATCCTAACCGTTGCACAACTAATAAAAGAGGTTGTGCAATTTTTGCACATGCGCTTGCGTTACTTTAAAGATATGATCAATTACTTGGAAATAATTCTATACACATCAACAATAGTATTTCTGATGCCTTTTCTTATTGAGAATTCACACTCAAAATTTAATTCTGACACTACAGTAGTATTAAATAAAGATGATATGGATTATTTAAAAAAACTGGAAGATATTAAGTGGAATGCAGGTGCTGTAACTATATTATTCGCATGGGGAAATCTATTGCTGTATTTGAAACGATTTCCGTTGTTTGGTTTATATGTTGTCATGTTAACAGAAGTGTTTAAAACTGTCATAAGCGTTTTAACAGTTTTCAGCATTTTTATTGTGGCGTTTGCACTTTCTTTCTTTGTCTTGATGGATGGTCAAGATGCGTTTAGATATGTTGGAAGGTCTATTGTGAAAACTGCAGTTATGACTGTCGGTGAATTTGAATATAGTTCAATTTTCACAGAGAATTTAAACAACCCGAAAGTGATTCCTCATAAAGTTATGACTTTTTTGATTTTTGTACTCTTTCTTGTCATCATGCCAATCCTTATCATGAACTTGCTTGTAAGTATATTCAAATTTTTTTGCAACGTATTGTATTTCGTTCCATGTTTCCCTTTAACTTAATCAGCCTTTGGGTCTCATTGGCACTCGGCAATTGCTTTGCAAATTTTAAGTTAACAAAGCAGCCATGCGAATAACATATCATGTTGGCAGGCAATTTTGTATGTTAAACATATCAAGTTTTGTTTGTTCAGGTTGGTTTGGCCATTGGAGATATTGAAGCTGTTCGAAAAACAGCTTATCTTCGTATTTTAAAAGCTCAAGTGCAAATGCTTAGAACGTTTGATACTACTTATCCTAGCTGGTTACTCAAAGCATTTTACAATCCGGAGAGGGTTCACAAGCCAAATGAAAAAAGATGGTCTAAAAGGTAAATAGTTTTGTTTTGAGGTAGTTTACAGAGAATACAATTTGTGAGCATATTTGCATTTCTAAATATGGTGATAACATTGGTTGCTTATTTTTTGCTTATTTTTTTGTAATTTAGATTTATTAATTGGATTCGCGGGTCTGATTACGATTCATTAAAGGAAGAGCAAAACGAAATGGCAGGTAAAGAGGAGCTTATTTTACGTGAACTGACTTCAAATCGTGTGGAGTTAAATAAGCAGAAGAAGCGAATGAAATGTTTAGTGGATATGATTGAAGAGCAATTTGATATCACAAAGAAAATAGCAGAAAAATTACAACTGGAAGAGGATAATAAATAGGTAGGTTGCTAATCTATTTGCTTCCAACTAACTGTGCTGTAACTGATTGAAGTACACATCTTTTTTGTAAGAAACACAATGTTTCTTAACTTAAGGTAGAGGCCACAGGAACAGGGTTCTTTCTGAAAACGAATAAGGCTATAAACAGGTGCTTAAATCTGTAATTTGTTAAAAGATCTTTTTTAAGTTAAGTAAAGCTTAACCTAAAAATTTAAGCATTGATCAGTTTTATCATTTTTATCATTTTCTTTTATTAATTATTTTTTAAAATAAAAAAAAATAAAAAGAATTTGACACTTCATATAAGACAATATATATGTGTATATCTTTTTTATATGGCAGTAAAATATAAGAAAACTGCCAATTAATATATTTAACTTGTCTATTTTAGTACAACAAAACAGGCAATCTGATGAAAGAACATCATTCGTAATTTAACCAACTTTAAGCCTATGTGCTACTATCCATTGTAAGATATTAATTTGGAAAATAAATAAATTAATAACACACCATGATGATCCACCCTCATAATTGTAAAAAAAAATTTGCTGTATACCTTGTATATAGTTTGCACCTGATCTATGTATTTTTATAATTGTATATCTTTTATATATGGCGGTAATTATTATATTTCTTGTAAGGATAGTTTAGTTGATAACTTATAAGCAACATTACAATACATAGAACTTTGGCATCTTGTTTTATATTTGTATAAGATAATAACGCCCTTATTTCACCAACAACTATTATATTTGTTGCTTTTGAATTTATGCATGCTTATATAAAGATTCTTCACTTTGATAAAGATTTTTCATTATAGACTGCTAGTAAATCTGGAGTCTCGGAACCAGTTAATTTAAAAAAATTTTTAACAAAGCTCCTTCTCTTAAATATAAATATTTATTGTGACTTACAATGTATATATTTTTAAATTTGCACACTTACTGTTTTATCGTAATGACTTATTTTTATTGTCTATTTACCCACGTGATCCAGACAAAAAAGACTGTTTTGGTAAATTGGTAAAAGATTTATTCTGACACCTTTATTTAAGTAATTATTTTTTCCTGTTTGGTTGAAAATAAACAAAATAGTTCATAAAGGGGGGAGGGTATACGAAGCGGATTGGAGGGCGAATATGCCAGCTGTATATGAGCATGCCCTCTTATGTTTGTTTCAATCTTGCTTTAAAAAAATTTCTTTGCCATAAAGTGGAAATAGTTTCTACTTTTTAGTGACATAATATTTCGCTGTAAACTTTTAACCAATCAGAACAGTATTTATTCAAAGAAAAAATTGTTACGGTTAACTTACAGTCTTTCTAACAAAATAGCTGGCTGTACTACACATTAATTTTATATGTTTTTGCACAATACTGTACTACTGATAATTTAGCGCTCTTGATAAACATCCTTATTACATGCAAAAACAAAAGGTTCTTGGTTTTGTTTCTTTATTTAGAACCTTCCCATATATTCGATATTTAATTCTCAATATAACATATTTTTTGGTACAAATGTCAATATCAACTACATATTACATTTTCCCTATTAATGAATTCCAATTCACTTTATTGAAATAAAAGAACTATACAGTTGAATAGCAACTTCTTAAATATGGTTTCTATCACTCTCATTCCTATCATGACATAAACTTTCCACGTAATTTACCTGTAACTATGTTTTTATTTACAAGTATTACAAGTATTTACAAATAAAAAGTGTTTCTATGTAGGTATCTTTTCTATATGCAACTTTATTTTTTTTCAGCTTTTGTTGCTATGAGCAGAACTTTAGTGTAGTATTCAAATTTTAGATTTCAGCTTTACATTTTCTATTTCTACAATTTGATGTTATTATTTATTATAAAAAAAGATATCTTTTTAAAGAACTGTTTGTTAGATTTAATTGCTTAACTTTACAATTTTTCAGTTTATAAGAATGTTTGTGTTTCTAAAAATTCGATAATAACCCACAAAAACATTTGAATTCTTGAGTAATGTTTTAACGACAAATCTAATTTTTAGATGAATTGTAAATTCTAATGATGGGTGATATTACATTAATTTCTCTTCATCGCCTGACGTCTTTAAATGACTCGATAGATGGAAATGGTGAAGACAGTGACAAAGAGAATGATGAGAAGAGTGATAAGGATGATAAAGATGATGAAGATGACAGTGAGGAAGAGAATTCCGCTATGTTGACTATAACCAGAGCTCTTGGAATGCTTGGCCTCAGAAAACGAAGTTCCAGCAGTACATCAACTGTAAAAATACATAACTTTTTAAAAGAAAATGAAAAAGATTCAGCTGCAGATATAGACGAGCATATCTCTCTTCCAAAAGATTATTCAATTTATCAAATTGTTACTGATGGTTCAATTATGTTGACTCAAAAAGCACTTGAGAATGTTGATGTTGTTCGTGATATAAACAAGCTTAACACGGAGGGATTCAGTTTATTGCATTTAGCAGCACGTCATAATCACACAGCTATTATAAATATTCTCCTTGACCATGGAGCTAATGTTAATGTTTGTGACTTTGATTATAGCGCTACACCACTCCATCTTGCAGCTAGGTATGCAATCATAATAATTGCTTGAAGAAAAGAATTTAATTTATATTTGACACAATATTTGTGTTTTGATCATGTAGAATAATTTCCTTTTAAGTGTTTGTATATTGAAATTTTTTTTTTCTAGATATGACATCATAACAGCTGCCAAGTGTCTGATTGAACGCAATGCAAATATAAATTCAAAAAATATTTATGGTACAACACCTCTTCATTTTGGAGTGCGTCGTGGTAACGCTGAACTGTGCGAAATGTTAATAAAAGCTGGTGTTTCTATAAATGCAACAGATAATGCTGAGGTAGGCTGAGCAAATTGTTAGCATACATCAGGGATGAAGGGCCATAACAACATCTTAGCAACCATTCCCACCCTTCTTTTAAATTATAGAGTACCAGATTTAACATTTCCATGCTTATTTTATTGCAGCAAATGACTCCCAGTAACCCTTTACATTAATGATTATTCAGGAATTAACGCTTTGGGGAGTATTGCAACTCCTAACAAAAGTATTAAAGATCTTTTCAATGACAGTAAAATTCATTTAAAATTTATAATTTCTTTTAAATTAATTGTGCTTTAAGTACTTTTTGCAGGGTACAGATTTTGTGTATTTATTATGTGCAAAAATATTTTTCTTATTTTAGTCATGCTTTTGTTTAACTGAGTTTGTAATGAAGTTTGTGTTAAACAACTGTTGCCTATTCCAACAAAAATAGAAGTTGTTTCTATTATTAAGTGGCTGTTGCTTGCCACCAGACCTCAAAATGTTGCATTGTAGCGCCATATTTTAATTTTAGATGTGCGTAATTCTCCTGAATGATCGTAGTTCAAGTTTTCCAAGAAAACTTGAACTAAAACCACAACCCACACAGTAGTATAGCAAAGTTGTTTTGCTGAAATAAAGTAAACAAATTGTTATTTAGAATACTCCTCTTCATGCAGCTATGTTGTGTGAAAATGAAAACGTTGTTAAGATGTTGATGGATCATGGCGCCAGTCCTTCCGCTTGTGATGTGGAAGGGGAAAGACCGATTCATGTAGCAGCATCAGAAGATCAGTGTGAATTTATTGAACTCCTTGCAAAAAAAGGTGTGTTAAAAATCCAATCTGTCCTATATGTTTTTTATCAGGTATTAAAATTGAATCACAAGGCAAAAAGTGCTTTGCTAATTATATGATTTGAAATTCCATTTAGATTGATAACTAAAAATCATAAATCTGGGTGAAAATATGTACCCATAACAGTAATGTGGCTTTTATTCTAAAATTTATAAATATCTTGCTTTTGTATTTTTGCATTTATGTAAGTTTGAGAACAATATGTGAAGTTAAAATTGGAATTATGGCCACAAATTATGAAATTAACATTAAATAGTAATTTTTAGTTTGGTTAAAAAAAAGGAATAGGGAAGTTGTGGAACTTAACATTAGTGGGTTCCTTTATATTTTATTACATGTTTTACATTGGTTATTATTTTATTCGGTAGTTGTTTTTTGTTTTCTTGACTTACATGTCAACTTACAATATAGAATGTATTTTTACTGCATTCAATTGTGAATGAAACTGTAAACAAAGATTATGGATCCAAGTCATTATGCTAAAATTTATGTGGCCATTTTGTAATTTGCTTTGATTTGTGATTAATGTAACTAACTGTAACTTTAAGTGGCGCGTGGCCTTGTGGTTATGGAGTTCGCTTCGCAATCACAAGGTCCGTGGTTCGGTCCACATCGCGGGCATTTACCACAGCTACAGGTCAACCCATGCCATGTGAGGGAAATTGGGTAGGTATTACCGGTGTATACTTAATGTATACATTCCGAACACAGGACCCACATTGATAACAGTGTTTGCTACACTGAAGTGGCTATATCCTGTATAAATATTCGGAATAAAATAATAATAATAACTGCTTTGAATGAGCCTGACACCTAGGACCTGAAATTTCATTCAAGTTATCAGAAGCCTTGGTACTTATTTGACTGTATACTTTAGTATTGTGATAATTTGAACATGTTTATGTTTTTGATAATCAGTTGACTAGCCACAAAAGTTGACAATACAAAAAATGTAAATGATTTCTTTTTAGCAATTGCAGAAATACCTGAAGACAAAAAGGATGAAGAGTTAAAAAAATTTATCAATGTTCGATCACATGAAAAAGATACTCCTCTTCACTTAGCTGCTCAAGCTGGTTATGAAGAAACTGTCAAAACATTGATTAAACTTGGTGCTGATATAAATGCACTGACTGACACAAAGCAGACGCCGTTACATTTGGCAGCTATAAGCGGACAATGTTGTATTGTAGAGCATTTGATAAACAATGGGGCAAAAATCGATGTGTTTGATAAACAACAAATGACTCCCTTGCATAAGTATGTGATGTTTCTTTATATTTCATTTTTGATATCTCCTTAAGAATTTGAAGAACCGTTTCCAATACTTTGTTTCAGAGCATGTCAATTTGGTCGCCTAGAAACTGTCAAGTATTTGCATAAAAATGGTGCCAAAATTGATGCTAAAGATGATGAAGATTTTACACCATTGATGTGTGCTGTGTGGAAAGGACAGAAGGATGTTGTTGAATATTTGTTAGATGCTGATGCTGACATTAATGTTGTTGACATTAGTTCTAGATCTCTAATCCATTTGGCAGTGGATGATGATTTAGAAGAAACTTTAAAATTGCTTCTTGTTAGAGGTTGTGAAGTTTTTGTTGATAGTGATGACAATAACAACAGAAGGCCACTGCATTATGCTGCAAGTATCGGCAACGAAGAGGTTGTTTTGATTATTCAGCTGTTGTAAATTTTATCAATCAAAGAAAACGACATTTAATGATCCTTCCTTTTTTTAATTTCTACCAAAATTTTTCAATGATTAACATTAGAACTGTATGCTTATAGTTGACAAGGTTTTTTTTATACAGTGAATAACAGTAAATATGTATTTTTTTTTCTTTATTTTTTAAAGATTAGAAATGTGAAACAGTTTTCTTTATATATTAGGCCATTGAGATCCTGCTCAAGTATTCAGCAGAAATAGATTGTAGTGACCATGAAGGAAAGACACCTATCCACGATGCTGCAAAGTTTAGAAAGTTTAATTGCTTGAAAATACTTATCGAGGCTACTCCAGCTCTTGTGAATTCAACAGATGATCGTGGCAGGTCACCATTACACTTAGCAGCCATTAACGGTCACAAGTATGATGTAACTTTCTTTGCCAATACTCCAAAAAAATTATTATATTTAAGTGACCAGCTATTAGCTGCTGTAGCTTGCAAATATAATCTAAAACCACGATGTATGTTCCTATAGAAAGTTGTTCCCTTGCAGTATAAAACGTCCAAACCAAGTTAATAAATATATTGAATCATGTGTAAATTTCTATTGGAAAATACTGGAAGAGCTTTTTTCTTTTCTAATTAAAGTATGTTTTGCTTGAATTTTATTTCTGTTTCTAGACGCATTTGTCATATCTTAATAGAGAACGGAGCAGAAACATTTTGCAAAGATGATGTAAACTGGACTCCTCTTGACTATGCTGCACAATATGGTCACTCCAAAGTTGCGAAGTTGTTATTAGACAATGATGCACCTGTAGATGCGGTCGATAAAAATGGTAAAACTCCATTGCACCATGCCTCTATGTGTGGACACATTGATTGTATCAATTTATTACTAGATAACAATGCAAGTATATCACATCAAAATAAAGATGGAAAAAACTGTCTAGATTTTGCTGTAGAGAATCATGAGAGAGATGCTTGCATGGCATTTATTAAACACAAAAGGCATGTAAATTTTTGGACTCTGCATTATAAGGTTTATTATTGTGTAAACATGCAGTGTAATACAAGCCTTACCTTCTAAACACATTTTGTTACAATATAGGTGGAAAGAAGCAATCAGTCATGTCGACAATAATGGTTCACATCCAATGGAGAAACTCATCGCAGTAGCACCTGAAGTTGCGGAAGTTATATTAAACAGATGTATGCAGCCATCACAGCATTCGGTCACTCATCCAAATTACAGCATCACCTATGACTTTGAGTATATTGATCTAAATCCTAATGATCAAGTGAACGAAATTTATTTTGGTCCCTCCTGCATGCTTCTTCATCACAGGGAGTCGTTGTTGTCACATCCCGTCACAGTGGCATTAATAAATGATAAATTTGCACAGTTAGGGTTGCGCATGTTTGTGGGAAATTTAGGTGTTTATCTTGTGTTCGTTGGTCTGCTCACATCATTAGTTCTCGTTGACAAAGACAGGTAAACTTTTACTGCTAATTTGAATGATTATTAACTGCTTAAGTATTTTAAAATCCTAAAGTGATTATCATACAAAGTGCACACATCTAAAGAAAATGATCTTAATAAGTCACCCCTCTATGCAATGATTTTATGCACAGGATTGTGGGGTAACAGAGATTCGAGTTTGACAGTACTTTTCCAGTTTATAACCAACTTTAGATCATTTGATTTGAATTGTTGTTTTGTTTTCATTCACAATTGATTCTTATTTCTGTTCAGAATGAGCAAGATGGAAACTCAACGCATCAAAACTAGAACGCAGCGAACTATACCTTGGGTACTTTTGGCTTTTACTATCATTCAAATTGTTAAAGAGCTTGTTCAGTTATTTTTCTTGCGTTGGCGATACTTTAAAGACATAGCTAATTACCTGGAGATTATCTTATACACTGCAACTATTGTTTTTATCATACCTTTCATCATACAAAACCTGGACCCAAGTTTTAATATAAACCCTCTGGAATTAATTTCAACAAGCCTTACTGAAAGCCAACAAAAATATTTGCAGTCGTTGGAAAATATAAAATGGAATGTCGGATCGATTGTAATTCTTATTTCTTGGCTCAACCTACTTTTACACTTGTATGCGTTTCCATTTTTTGGAATATATGTTGTCATGTTTATTGAAGTATTCAAAACAGTGATCAGTGTGTTGTTTGTATTCGGCATGTTCATAGTCGCTTTCGGCTTAGCCTTCTTTGTTTTGTTGGATACACAAGATGCGTTCAGATATCCTGGTCGTTCTATCATCAAAACTGCAGTAATGTCGATTGGAGAATTGGAATATTCTGATATTTTTTCACCTACAATAGATGAACCGTATAAAGTGCCTTACACAGTTTTAACGTTTTTTGTACTGGTCCTGTTTCTTTTCATGATGCCGACATTGCTGATGAACTTACTGGTAAGTGCCGCCATCATGCTTTTAAAAGAAATTTATTTTCAAGGTGAACATTTTAGTGGGAATTACATTCTGCAGAGACTTTTTTTTAGGTCTGTTGTAAAAATTTAACTGATATCTATGTAACCTGTGAGTTATTTTTTTTCAAGAAATATTAAAGCAGGTATCAGGATGTTATGTAAAAACCTAGTCTTTTAACCCCTTGTGCCCAAATGATGTCATATGGCTATCACAGGATAATTAGGGGTTAACGTCCTCTTTCACGAACGAGGTGCACGGTCTTATATACACCAAATGAAAAAGGAGTAAATCGCAAGCACTTATCATGAAAACAAGGTTATATATAGTAAAATCTTACCATTATGATAATCTTCTTCCTTAGGTTGGGTTGTCCATTGGAGATATTGAAGCTGTTAGAAAAAATGCATACCATACAATTTTAAAAGCACAAATCAAATACTTGCGACTGTTCGAAAAGAGCGATCGCAAACTTTTAAATTCGATGATTTCTTATAACAAGAAAAAAGTTTACAGACCAAACAATAAATTTTGGTGGAGGTACAAAACTAGACTTAACTCGTTTATATTTATGTGCTATCACTACTGAGAGCAAAATAAAGCATAATAAACTGCTGATTGTCCATGGGCTACTTCAAAAGTAAATTTTGTTAGGCTTATACTTAGTTTATTATTGGACTGGCTTCACTTACCTAAGATTTTATTAATTAACGAAAAGAATGAGCTTAAACAAAAAAGCTATGAGAATTTTTTTTAGCATTTATTCTACCTTTTGATCAAATCAATACATCATAAAGACGCAATGTCAGTTTGTAATTCTGACCCTTCCTTGGGCTCGCATCACATACTCTGAGACATAAGTCTCATAAGAGTCAAAGCGAGATGGAAGTATTTTTTCTACATTTATTCAGGGTTTTTTTTTTGAGGGGGGGTGTAATAAAATGCATATTATTTAACTGGAAAGTGTAGAATTGTGCTTGGTTACAATACCTTTTTCTGGTTATAGGCATCAAACTGGTGGTTTCTTTTCTTTTCTGATATATCTGTGAGTTTTTTATATATTATTTTTGTACATTTTTTTGTTATTCTCGTGCAAATATTTTGAAGCTGTAGTCTGAAGGTATCTAATATTTTCTTTGTTTGTGTTTTTTTTTTGTTGTTGGTTGGTTGGTTTTGTCATTACTCTCAAGTTTTTTTTACCTAACAGATTCTTCAATTGGCTCATTAAGTCAGATCACAAATTGTTGAAAGAAAACCAGTTAGAAGTTAGTAGCAGAGAGGAACATATTCTTGAAGAGTTAAGCGTCAACAGGAAAGAATTGGACAAACAAAAGAAGCGTATTAAAACGTCAATAGAGTTGCTCGAAGATGATGCGGATACTATAAAGAAGATATACGAAAGACTGAAGATTGAGGAGGATGATTGAAGATTTCTAAAAAATGAAATATTATTTTTACTGTTGACTTCGCTATTTCGATAGGTTCAGGTTTTTCAACTACAATTATGTGATTTAAGTTGCTGTGTAAAAAAGACCTGACTAAACGAGTCATTGTCACAGGTCCTCAAATCTTCTCCACTCTCACGTGCTGTATAAATACTTCCCAAACTTCCATTTTTATACTTGTTCAGATTATTGGTACTGTTACAACATCTCTACAAGTAGACTTTGCATGTTTGACACTGTTCACCTAATTGTTATCGTGTAGCAATATTAATGTAAGAAAATTTTTTACATGTTATGTGTTTGGGTTAGGGTTAGGGTTAGGGTTGTTTTACATGATTTTGTTCTAATGAGCGAGTTTAGTTAACGAGGCTTCAGTTCCTCAAATCATTCTTAAGTCTTCCCATTTTTAATTTAAATATTGCCCAATACTTCTTAAATTTGTGTTGAAACGACCACAATACCTTCTCGAAGCTGTAGCTTTCTGTATGACCTGACAATAAAGTATTAGCCTCTACTTCATTCCACACATAAGTGTGATTTTAAAAAAAATATTTTTAAAGTTTTTATCAATTGTGATATATATTTTTTATTATCATTTGACATTTTGTGATATTGTTAATAATTTTTGTACTAGCAACCTCAGGATTGTAAATATATTATATTTGAAAAGAAAAAAACATTTATATTTTTGTTAATTTTTAATAGGCTTTTCTGGATTTACACGAAATGTATTTTTATGGTTTTCTGTACGAGTTTCCAATAGCTAACAGACTGAAACATTGCTTGAGCGCTGAGACTTGTGTTTTTATTTATTTGTGTTGTGGACATCTTTCTCATGCAGTATTGGCCTGCACCAAATCGTTAAGATGTAAGCTTTTTTAAAAGTACTTCTTACTTTATACTTTAGTAAAAAAAATGAGTATACGATTGTTAAACTTGAAAGGACGAGTTGAAGATGAACCAGACGGCCCGGAAACCGACGAAAAGAAAACAAACGGCCCGGCTGAATATCGGTTGCTAAAAAATGAAGTTCCAGAACCCAGAGGAAGCTCATCATCATTGGCAGATCTTGACGACGAAAAGAGCGTCTCCAGTGATTCATACATTTCCTTACACCAAGCTGCCAGCGAGGGCTCAATTGATCTTGTCAAGCGCTTCTTCGCAGAGTATAATAACCCGATTGATAGAGATAATGCACGCGACCAACGTAACGCTCAAGGTTATACAGCATTGCATCTGGCTGCTCGCTACAACAGAAAGAACGTGTTGGCGTATTTGTTAGATCTGGGTGCTGCTATTGACGATGTCGACGGAGAAGATTCAAACACTCCTTTACTGCTCGCAACAAAGTATACTGATTTCTTATGGGTCATTGAAAAAAAATGCTGTGCTTTTCTTATTAGCTAATCGCTTTCTACTTGTGATTATTGTTGTCATGTAATGACAGGTATTATTTGGGGAAATGTCACAGGATATCGTGTATGAATCCACTGAACTGATTTTTCTTCTCGTCTTTTGCGTTCAGGTATAACATGAAGTTAAGTGCAAAGTTATTGATCGAACGCAACGCGAAAGCAACAATTCGTAACAAATATGGCACGACGGCGCTTCATTTCGCTGCTCGCCGTGGTAATGCTGATTTGTGTAAGTTACTGTTAGACAAACCCAATGTCGATATTAATGCCACAGATAATGGTTTGGTAAGTGTGCTCGCTATTTTGCCTCAAACTGAAACTTTACCGACTGTCAGACTGGAAAAAATGTTATTTTTTTTTGTGATGTTAAGATAAAAGTAAAGTGAAGTAGTTTACAGCATTGTGCTTGATCTGAGAGAATGCGATAAGAAAGTTAAATTAAATTTTGTAATATTTTGTCAAAAACCTTTTTAAGTTTTAGCAACAATGAATTTTCAGTCATCACTTCGTTGTAGAATATTTTAGGTATAAATCAACTTATGAATCGATAACACATTAGCCCTTAGTTGGAATTTTAATAAAATATCACCTTTTTGTTGGACTTACTGATGATTGTCTCCTGTTTAGGCTACTCCCCTTCACATGGCGATGTTGGGTGGTAGTGAACCTATAACCAAACTGTTGATTGACAGTGGAGCAGACGTCAATGCGCAAGACATTGAAGGAGAAAGACCAATCCACTATGCTGCTGCTGAAGACGCAGGAGATCTGATTGTATTGTTAGCAAAAGGAGGTATGTAAAAATGAACATAACCGACTAAGACATGCTTTATTTAAAGATGTTCAAGCGAAACAGCGAATTCACGAGATTTGTAGTAAAAATGGCAAGGGATCTTTTTCCTTGTCGAAAAGTTCCATAACAGAAATGTCAGTTTTTCTGGTTCCAAGTATTTTGGATTTTATGATGTGTAGGTATAAGTATCTTCCTAATAGGTTTATAAAAATTGATGTAGAAATATGTAAACCTTTTTTAATAATAATAATAATAATAATATTTACCACAGCTTTAAGAGGAGTTGAAGAAGTGGATCGAAAGAAAACACAAAAACAATTCGTCAATGCTGGTTCGTATGAGAAAGACACAGCGTTACATGTGGCTGCACAAGCCGGCTACGAAGAGACTGTCAAGACACTAGTGACTATTGGAGCAGATGTGAATTTGCGTACTGATACGAATCAAACAGCGTTACATCTTGCTGCTATCAGTGGCCAAACAGCTGTTGTAAAATTTCTGGTAATGAACAACGCGAGAGTAAATGCTATTGATGCAGAACAAATGACGCCGTTGCATAGGTAGGGTTGACGTATTATGTTGTAAAACTAGTGTCTTTGCTCATCGTTTTTAGGACTACACCACGAGGTAGCGAAGAGGGGATGAACGGAAAATGTTAATACGTTTCACATTAAAATGTTGACGGCAAGGGATTGAGAACATTTTGGGTGGGGTTGTTGTGGGGGCTATATAAGTTAGGTGATACCGTCAACAATATGTGATCAACTTAATGTTATTTTATAAGGGCGTGCCAATATGGTAGATTAGAGACGATTCGATTCCTGAAAGAACGCGGTGCACGATTAGATGCGAAAGATAAAGACAATTTCACTCCATTGATGTGCGCAGTGTGGAAGGGACAGAACGAAGTTGTAAAGTATTTGTTGGATGAAGGAGCGAACATCAAAATCACAGACCTACTCAGCAAAACTGTTTTACACCTTTCAATTGAAGAAGATCACTACGATACATTGAGTCTGTTGATGCAGCTTGGAGGGACGGAATTGGTGCAAAAAAGTGATAAAGATTATAAGACGCCGCTGCATTACGCTGCTGCTATGGGGAACGAACCCGTAAGTTAGCTTTTTTTGTTAAAGTAAAGTATAATCGACTACTTGCACCTCGGACCTTTTAATATTTCAAACTTTTTATCTAGCCCATTGGACTTTCTGCAATCGCTCTAAAAGCCTCTCGTTATTTCGTAATTCGATATGAAAGATATCGAAGTTTTCGAATTCTTTAATTAGATATCTTAAAAAGTCAAACATGTTTTTTTATGTTTACAGTCTGTGAAACTTCTTATCAACAACGATGCTGAACTTGATCTGGGTGACTGTGAAGAAAAGACACCACTGCATAATGCTGCAGAAAAGGGACATCTAGACTGCGTCAATATAATAGGGAAAGCGTCACCTGGAATTATCAACTCCACTGATGAAAGAGGGCGCTCCCCGTTGCATCTGGCGGCTATGATGGGACACATGTAAGCTGTAGATTTACTATTGGAGTTTTTTGGTCATGTCTGGCTTATTGTACCGGAGAAGTAGTGGCTATTACATTAGTTATTTAATAGTTTATTTTCAGACTGCTTTAAAATAATAACTACTATAATTAATTGAATACGCGCCCTCGTCTGAAAAAACACGCTGTGGTATAAGCTTCCCTGCTGAATAAGGGCCCGCTCTAACGGCGGTCTAATAAACATCCAGGGCGCTTGTTCATCCATTTGCCGTACCTGGTTAAAGCAGCACACGCTTGTTCCAAAAAATGTTGTGTGGTCCAAGCCGACTTGTTAGAATTCGAAAATAACAACTCCTCTCGCAGGTCTAGTAATGTTAAAGTTATTTCTCTACTGTATTTAGATACGTTACTGAAAGTTTGATTGAGATGGGTGCAGAGACGTCATGCCGCGACGACGTTAATTGGACGCCGCTAGATTATGCCGCGCGCTATGGTTTTCCGAAAACATTAAAGGTGCTGCTAGATAACGATGCCGATGTCGACGCGTGTGATAAGAACGACTCGACACCTCTCCATCACGCGTCGCAACATGGTAACGTGAGCTGTATAGTACTACTGTTGGATAATGGCGCTAGCATACATAAAAGAAACAGAGATGGGAAGAATTGTTTGGATTTAGCGGTTGAAAACTTCGAGAGAGATGCTTGCAAGGCTTTGATTAAACACAGAAGGTAATGTTGTGTAAACACCGTTCGTAGAAGTTTTTAATGGACCAATTTTAGCTGCAATGCTTCCTAAGTAAAGAGGTTTTTAAATCTAAATGCGAGCATTTCAAAGCCTTGTTATTTAACTCGCTTAAACTGTGGAATACTACGCCTACATAATTAGCGAATGTATTCTTTTATGTTGCAGGTGGCATGAAGTTGTATCCAATCTCGATAACGATGGAGTTCATCCTCTCGAGAAGTTGATCGAAGTTGCTCCCGATGTGGCGGAAGTCGTTTTAAACAATTGCATAGAGCATTCAGATGTTGCCAAAGATCACGTAGATTACAACATCACGTACAAATTCCACCTGCTTGATTTACCACCAAGTCAACAAAAGAATGATGTCTACTTCGCTCCGTCCACCATGGTTCGATTCCAGCGTGAGAATCTGCTTCGCCATCCTTTGACTGTGCAATTGATTAATGATAAGTGGTGCCGGCTTGGACGATGGATTTATATGACCAGTTTAACTGTGTACTTGTTGTTCGTATCTCTGCTCACTGCGTTAGTCGTGATTGAAAAACATGAGTAAGAATAACTTCTTTTTTTTTCTGTTTTAAAAATTATTTCTGAAGAAATAATTTTTGTTTTTTACTTACTATAGTCAAAAAGATTTGATTGCAATGCTGAAAGTGAATGCATCTCGAAATAGCTCAACGCCGTACAGCTCACTTCAATGCCACGACACGACGCGTTTTTCCACCGTCGTCCCGTGGATGACGCTTGGTTTAGCGTGTTTTCAAATCTTTAAAGAAATTACGCAAGCCATATATCTCGGACGGAGGTATTTATTGGATCCGGTGAATTGGTTCGAGTTCATGTTGTATTTTGCTACCTTTCTCTTCATGTTGCCCTTCATACTATGTCAGGTGGATAAAAGTTTAATCACCAGCGACCTTGAAAGCATGAAATGGCAAGCTGGCGCCGTCTCAATTTTATTTGCGTGGTTTAACTTACTGCTTTATTTGAAACGTTTTCCGTTCTTTGGGTTGTATGTGGTCATGTTTACTGAGATTTTCGTGACGCTTGTGAACGTGTTGTTGGTGTTCAGTATACTTATTATCGGCTTTGCTTTATCGTTTTATTCGTTGGTGAACGTGCAAGACGATTTCAAAATGCCGGGCCGTTCGATCGTGCGAACGAGTGTGATGATGATCGGGGAATTGGATTACGACGCAATGTTTACTGAAAATTTTCCTCACGATAAAAAGAAATTTCTACCATACAAAGCTATGACTGTGTTCATTTTTATCTTCTTCCTCATTATTATGTCGATAATCGTTATGAATTTGTTGGTAAGTACATTTCATTGGTGTTAATTCTGGGTGTTTACAGCGCAAGCGTTAGATTTTTATGGAATTATGAGCGTTCTAATGTGACTTCTGTTTCTTGATTTTTTGTTGAGCTTAAATTTTACGTTTTTTCTGCAAGCAGTGACAACATGTTAGTTCTTCAATAAATTGGAGAAGTTTACGATGGCCGAAACATTTTTAGTGACGTTTGCACAGCAATAATTTCTACAAATGTTGGACGATTTTTTTTTATAGCTAACATGTTTGAGTAAGATTTTTGGCTATCGCAGACAATTTATTTTTCTATTTTTCGTAATATCAGTTAAACGTGTTGACTCTGCTGATTAGCCGATACAAGTCATTTTGTCTTTGCTATAAGTGATTTGATTGGTGCGTGGGTATCTCTCTGTTTTGAATTTAGATCATTAAATTTTTGTTTAATTGACAGGTTGGTTTAGCTGTTGGAGATATCGAATCAGTTCGAAAAAATGCGTATCTTCGTATTTTGGAAGCTCAAGTTCACATTTTAAAAGTATTGGAACGGACATACCCGAAGTTTATTTTACGTAGCGTGTACAGAGACCACACCATTGTTAAACCTAACAAAAGAAATTCTTATAGAAAGTAGGTATTTTCTTATCGAATAACATACAATTTAAGAGTCCATGCGGCTCCCATAACCTTGAAAAACCTATGAAAGGGTAAAGAAATTAAAAAAAAAAAGAATTTTTTCGAGCATCGAAATTAATTAACATTTTTTCGTAAAGTCTAAAAATAAACATTTCGAAAATTTCTCTACGCAAAATTTCCTAGTAAATTTATTTTGTAAAATATATTTTTATTTTCTTATTTTGCGAAACTGTGAAGGGGTGTCGTATGGAAAAACACAAAAAAAAACGAGTACATAGCTTAATTTTTTCGCGTGTTTTTGTCTCGTTTCACGTTTTTTATCTTCAAGGAAATTTAAGAACGTCCAGAGCGTTGAAGAAAGATGCAAGAAGTAAAAAATGTGTACTCGCAGTGCCTGAAAAAACCACCGCTGAGAAATGTTTTTATTTCTTTGCCATATAATTTAGATTCATGGACTGGGTTGGCAAGTTTAACTCCGACGCCTTGATAGATGAACAGATTGAAATGGGAGGAAAAGAAGAATTGATCATTCGTGAAGTTGAATCACAGAGACAAGAGTTAGAAAAACAAAAAGAAAAAATGAAAGCTTTGATGAGCATGATCGAAGAGCACTGCGCAAGGACGAAACGAATCGCTAGAAAATTAGAAGTTACTGACCTCGAATGCTGATTTGTATACGTTAGACTCGATGATCAAACCTGTTAGATTTAGTTTCTACTATATACAGGCTTCTGCCATACAAAACGTACCAGGGAACTGTCTGGGATGATGAGTTGTCGATGAAACAACCACTTGTTGTTTACCATAAATATCGCACATCTATTTTTTAGCAATCACAAATATTTTGATTTTAAACATTTTTTAACTCATTCTAATAATCTATGGACTGTTTGTATTTTAAGAGAAGAAAATTTTTGCGGGAAAAATTTTTGTCGATTTTTTGGCAAATACGCAAAAGTAGGTATATTTAAGCAAAAGTAACGGTTCATCACAAACTCGCTACAGACGGAGCATTTAATTCAAGGTTGAGAGAATTTGAGAGAAAATTTTGCCAATCTAATGAGATTGAAATTTTTTTACTCATCAAATTTCTTTGAACTGGTGGCATTCAGACCTCTTTTATTTGTCATCTGAAACATTGTGATACGTTCCCTCTTGCGCAGACCAAGAATGTTCGAGATATGGACAATTCTGATGAGGTATCCCCTCCCTCAACCCAACCTATATACACGCTGTATAAAATATTTGATTAGGTCTCTATAATGGTTGTGATGGAACAAATGTATATATTATTCATTTTTTGCACCTTTTTTTTTTAATATTGTATATAACATTGTATATCCATATAAATGCTGTATTTTCTTTCACGCTTAAGCAATGTGTCGATGTTTATTTTGACAGATAAAATGTCAATACAAAGGGTTGTCATAGCTTCTTAAAAGTCCTGGAATTTGAAGAAATCCGGCAAAATACTTCTTTCTCTGTTCACTTCGCTCCTAGAAAAACAAGCCTCTTGCACACTTTGTGTCGATTTCATTATACCCTAAGACAAAAGAGTAGGGTTTTGAAGCAGTGCAAGCCAAGTTGTAGCGGGTGAGGGATGAGTGAAAATCCTTAGGCACGAGGTTGCTTTATTGTTATCATGAAGGAATGCGGTTCGTTTCCAGGCCTAGTCTCGTTTCCACTTGGCAATAACACGGTGATATGAAAGAAATTTTGAAAATAGAAGGGGTTGAAGAGTTAAACTAGTACGGTGACACTCCAGTGCGACCAACCAAGTAACTTTTTCTTTGTTTAAATAGAATGAGTTAATATGTCAATCAATAGCAACCTACACGCGTGGACCTGCCCCACTGTGTTTCTTTCGCCGAAGTTTTTTCAGCGGGACTCGGTTACCAATTGTTTATGTTGCCTACTTTTGTAAAACTTAATTTTGCAATTTTCTCTAAAATTTTCGAGTCAAGAAATCGCACCACAGTAATAAGAATTAAAGACTGCACCTTAGGGGGGACTTATTTTCGGTTTCTTCGTCAAATTTGAATTTGAAAGGACTTAATTCGCAAAAATTAAATTCCCACATTTTTTTTTTTTTGATGGACACAATTTGCGACATTTTCTTCCGTCAGATCGCAAGAAAATTTTTTCGCAAAAGGAGAATTAATTCTATTCTCGTGAAAAGTCCAAATATTTTATTCACGAAAATTAATTCCTGCAAGGTAATGTAAAAAAACTTCTTAAATTTTCTCTTTTTTCCTCTTTTTTAAAAAAAGTGTACTCTATGACTTTTAAAAAAACAAGTTGGTCGTGCAGCCGTTCAGGTACAAAATCCTTAAAGTGTCTCGAATATCAGGAGTCTTACGGTAACTAGAACAGGAATGAGGCGCCATGAGACTAAAAAAAGGGAAATGTAGAAAATTGTTCATAAGAGAATATCGATTATTTTTTGCTACATTCGCATATAGTATTCGCCTTCACACACTATAGTAAGATACTAAGGTGTCCGGGTGGAGAGTTTGAACTTCTACCTTGTAAGATGCGCTTTGCCTTCCTAGCCTTCTGCAAAGAAAAACAACGAAATAAAATCAGAAATAACTTCTTTTTCAGAAGGTGAAAAGAATATAAAAATACCTTTTTTACACCCTAAACATTATGTACATAAATTGAACAACACAACACACATTTAAATCATTTGCTTAAAACTAGTCGCTGAGCACACAAGTAGAAAAAGTGGAGGTCTTAATAAATTCTTATTAAAAAAATGATATCACGTGTGACGCATCTTAAAAGAAGAAATGCAGCAACCATTTTACTTCACGATAGCCATATCCCACTAGGTTTGCTCGCTCACTCAATCTATTTTGAACATTAGATTTGCTCGTTTATTTAAGCTATTTTGCGGTTAAAAACAACAGTTGTTTATAAGGCGAATCCATTAGCCGGAGCAGCTACGTCGCCAAACGTATAATGACTGGATGTAGAGTCGGGTAGAAGGGCATTGTCATCCACATTTTGGTCTTCGTCGTCTCGAAAGTGACTCTCGATTATCTCGTAGGCCTTTTTGTAAATATCTTCATTCTCGTGTTGTTGCAAGTATTCGATTTTATCCAAACCTAAAACGTTCAATATATGAATAAAACTGTTACAGCTCATTCAACACTTCACAGCAATTTGTTTTTCATGATCTGTTTTTTTTTTGTTAAGCATACGCCTTGAAACCTAAATTTACTGACAAAACTGTTAAAATATCTTTTTATGCACCAATCTCTTGCTTACTTACCAAAACATTCTTCAACTTGAACAGCGTAAGGATTAGCTGTATTGATTTCTTTTCCGATTTCCTCGCCAACCCGAAGAATGTTTTCGATTCCATTTAGGGCCACAATGACAATCTTGGTGTCCATGACAGAAAGAAGATCGCAGAGAGGACGAAGAGCGTCTTGGCTGGCGATATATCTGTCAAAGACAAAATGTTAAAGTTGAATCATTTCAAAACATAGCGTTTTTTTTTTGTTAACTTAGGAGAAAAGTAATTCTTCTTTGTTTGCGAAGGCGTGTGCTTGAACTCGTAAACAACCCTGAAGAATTATTCCAATATTAATACTGGTGGCAAATTGTTTGTTTCATCATCAGTGAAAATCACCCGCTGTTTTATGTTATCTCTTCCAAAACAAAAAAATTAATGCAAGTTAAGGCCACTTAATCGCAAGGATACCGTTTAGCGTCCCTTTCGCGAGCGTTACGCAGCTGGGGTTGCCATTTTGATTTCGTATTGAAACTTTTCCAACCACAAGCAAGAGTGGAGGATTAAAAATAAATCAAGTATGAATGCATTCGAAAGTTTTTTTTTAAGATCTATCGATTCAGCGTTTAGATTGTAAGGTTGAAATTTCCTTCGCAAGAGTTAAGATTCCCAAATATCATCATTTCTGTAGGCCAAAATTCAGAGTTAATGTATATAACTAATTTTAATTTTCAACAAATAAATAAAATCCGCTGTTTTTACCGTATTTGTTGTGGTGATCCGCTAGAAGTTGCATTTGTTATGGCCCACGCCGCTTCCTTTCTTGTTTTAAACTCAGAATGTGACAGAACATTGATTAGGGAAGGAATGATGTTTGCATCTATCACAGCCTAAAAAGAAAGAGAAAATATTTTTTACATAATTACTCGAACATAATTTACTGGGGCTCAACAACAGGTGATTCATTACCTGCACTTGCTGCCCGTTCCCAGCAGTTATATTTGAAATTGTCCAACACGTTTCTTTTCGTATCGATTCGCGTTGATACGAGAGTAGGGTAAGCAGGCTTGGTAAAACATTACAATTCATAATGACCTAGAATAAGAGCGGATTAGTTAGAATTATCAGAGCAAGCACAGTCGTTAGATGAAGCGATGAAGTGGTACATAAAAAGCACGGTGGTCGAGTGTTACATCAAAAGCACGGTGGTGGAGTGCTACATCAAAAGCACTGCGGTGGAGTGCTACATCAAAAGCACAGTGATGGAGAGCTACACCAAAAGCACAGTGGTGGAGTGCTACAGTAAAAGCACGGTGGTGGAGAGCTACATACCTGTGTTTGCATATCATCACCGGTGACAATATTACCGACACCACGCAATGCAGCGGACACAACATTCGCCTGCGGATGTCTAAAACGCGAAGTAAACATTTGTCTATCAGTGCATAAGAAAATTAATTATAATCCAGTCTTTTTGAGCTCTGGTACAATTTCTTACCCCTATGATGATGAATTATCAACGCTGTATCAAATAATATATAATATGTACATGTAAAATCAACCTTAATTCAACTGCCTAATTGAGACTTTTACGACGGGTCTAAATGGCGTTGCAAAGCGCCAGTAATAGGAAGGCTTGGTGTTTGCCTGTACAGGTTTGGGCGTGACATATAAAAAAGATGATAAGCGTCAGAGACTATTTAAAAATTCAAAATATTAGTTAAAAAGAGTAGAAAAAGATTCATTTTCACAAAAAATTTTAAGATAAACTTCCACGATGCGAAATTTTTAAAACTCTCAGAAATCTTACGTGCGTACGCCCAAAATTCGAATTTTTTTTTATCTCAGGCTATATTATAGGACGCTTACTGCAATAGCTCCACCAATCTTCTGCACACCCCAGCGTCAATGACAGCCTGAATTTTTTCGTTCGGACCGTCGGATAAGTAAGCAATCGCCCAACATGTATCGGCTAATACATCTGCGTCGTGATGAAACAAAAGACGAGACAAAGTTGTTAGGGCAGGAGAAACTTTGTGAAACTCAGGTGGAGGGTTTTTGCCACGGCATAGATTTGATAAACACCACACAGCGTTTCGAGTCATGGTGATTTTGGTGGATTGGTCCAGCAATCTTACAACACAAACAAAAAAATTATCATCGAGAAGCATTATTTAAAAAAACAACAACAATAATCTAGCTTACTTTAACAAAGGATCCAGTATTCCATTATCTGTGACGTAATTTCGACATTCGGTATTGTCGCCAGCTATGTTACCCAACGCCCACACGGACTATGAAGATAAAAAAAATATAGAACGAATGTGTTAAAACAAGAAATACTTTAAAAATTGGAAAAGATCGCTTCACACTGAACATAATACAGTAGACGTCCCTATTAGGGCACTCAAGGGACCATGAAATTTTGTACCATTTGGCGAATGTCTAACTTAACAAAATCTCCCACTAACTAAGACTTTTTCAAAAAAGACTTAGAATGTCACAATTATTGAGATCCTTTGAACTTCTTTTAATATCTTGTATTTTTCAGTAATTGATTTTGAAGTTATTTTTTTCGATTTTTGTCAACTTCTGACATCCCTTCACAGTCCGTGGCTTTCAGACAACAACAAAAACTTATTTTCAACTCGGTCACCAGTGTGTGTTTTTTTCTTCATTCGATTTTTATCATTCGAATTTCATTCCTTTAGTTTCATTCGTTTTTTCCTTTTCTCTGGAAAGCCATAGCATTGACATTCCACTTAAGCGAAGTTTTTGCTCAAGGGACCGTAAAAAAGGGTCCCACTTATCGGGGGGTCTCATTTAAGTGAAGTATTTTCCCTTGGATTTAGTAAAGATTTAGTAAAGATGTTCAAGGGAAATTTGGTTGCAATTATCTGGGGTTCCATTTAAAGTGAGTGTACTGTACACAAATTTTTAAACCTGTTCTTGAACATCTTCATGGGGAGACAGTAATAATTGAATAAACGTTGGAACAGCGCCTGCTTCAATTACGAATCTTGTTTGAAGTGATGTACCAGAAGCGATGTTGGTTAAGGCCCATGCTGCTTCGAACTATGAGAAAACAATTTAGTTATTTTATCTAAGCCATATATTGGCATGACGTTTTTTGAGTTCAAGCTACATTTTCCTGATTTTTCTTTCTTGATTTGAAAATGAAGTGCATTGCAAAAGTTTGTTTTTGTTTCGCAAACATTAACTTTCACAATTTAAAATAATTTTTTTTACGTTCATTGACTGTTGTTAATTAATGCTCTTAGAAAATTCGGCGACATAAAATTTTGCAAATTTGACCAAATTTAACCTGCAAAATTTTTGCACTAAAACTACTGAGAACGATGAATTATACCCTGTTATGGTAAAAAAAAACACTTTTTTAGCTTAGATTTAATCGAATAGCTTCGCCACATTAAAAAATGGTTTAATTGAGAACTTCTCTTCAAATCACTGATCTTTAAATGTTGTCAAACCTTTCCAAAAAAATACTAACTTAACAAAACAACAAGGATTTCCCTGTCAATTTAGGATTAGCTCCCTGGTGAAATGTTAAAAAAAATGTACCTGCAGAACATTATTAGTCGACTGTTGCAAAAACAAAACTAGTCGAGGTACAACACCAGCCTCAATCACCTCATCAATTGGAGGGTTGGGATCTAAATTAAAAATAAAACAGTAATATGTTTTTCGAAAAAAAAACGTTTATGTACTATCTCGGATGGTTACTGAGTAAATGCGAAAAGCAATATGTAAAGATATACCTTTTGAAAGGAGTTTTCGAAAGAGTTGTGTAGAATGTAACTGAGCGGCTGGGTCATCTGACATTATCTCACGTAACATAGATGGTAGAGCTTCATGAAACTGAAAAAAAAATCAAAACATTAAACACAAGAAGCAATTTAAGTTAGTAGAATCTATACAGCGAAATGAAAAACTGGATGCCCAACATTTCTAAGGTACAATAAAACAAACATTGATTTTTTTATATGTTCTTCACAATGAATGTGCACTGACCGAGCCATCTTTCACATTTATTGTTGTAGACTCTCCTTGAGATTGTGATTCAACATCCACATTTCTTCTTTTGAATAGCTGAAAATAAAAAAAAATTGTTTCCATAATCAACACAAGCCTTGGCAGTAATAAAGTACTCATGTATGGTGCATCACACAATTAAAACTTGTTGCTTGGTATATGATAATAGATAATATGATAAACGCTCCTTAGAACAAGCTGGTGTGTGCATTACATGGAAACATACAAAACATTTTACATGAAACAGAATATAGGGTACATAATTGTGCCTTGAAAGACCATTTTGGTTTCAAATTTTAAATTCAAAATCTTGATACACATCTTTTCATGTACCTTGTAGGTTTAGGTCGTCATTCATGCACCTGAGTATTAGTTGTGGTAATTTGTTATAAAACAAACATAGGAAAAATATATGAAGGAAACTCCGATTTAAGAATCACTCCTTGGTAAATATCCTTTATCAGTTAAATTAACACCATACTTAATTCTTGTCAATGCTTATAAAATCCATTCGTGGAACTGCAAGATCGTACCATGTTGTCTGCATCGGCAAAACAGCTAAAGTCCACGGAGGAGCAATGAAACAACAACAGTAATGGTGATCGACAATCTTAGACTCTATTTTGAAATTGAAGAAATAAAGAGTGACAGGATATGAAAGTTAATATGAAAACAACCACACTCTTTTTTCGTGACTGTACAAGAAAAAAGTTTTTACATTGTAAACTGTTTCAGATGGTGAGTCCTGCCTCTGAGTTCGCTCAAACATGGTTAAGCAATGTTGTTGTTTACAGTGACTTTTAAAAATGCTTAATACGCACATTTTGATGAGAGTTATATCTGCTTTATTAAGGATGAGAAGACAAGAGAAGGTACAGGGTAATGAATAAATGGAAATCTTATTTAACCCTTGAACTTTGTAAGATCAAGTAGCATGAAATTGATAGTGTTGATTTTTACATGATCATGGTTTATCATGCATGTAAAGCAAAGTTTAGGTGCATGCCTAGTGTACCTCAATTTTAAAGCCATTTGGTATCACAGTAACGCACAGTTGGCTCATCGTAAACATTTATGCATAGTCAGCTTGTTGTAAACTGAAGGTGATTTTTTAGAAAATATGCGTTTTCTATATATAGAAGCTTGATATATAATATAATGGTCCTTGTTTAATTAAAGCTTCTTCTGCAAGTGTTTTTACACCATGAAGTCTTTTCACAAACTAAAAGTTTTATGTAACTTTCCAACTGAGAGGGTGAAAAATCTTCCAGCTAGTGTGTTTGAGCAAAATAGCCTATAGTTCTAGTTGAACCCAGGAGGGGGGAGAGGTCAAAACATAATATTAAACAAACAGAAAAGTAACAACCCATAAGTAACAACCCATAAGTAACAACCCATAAGTAACAACCAGAGATTGCGTATACATGTGCAAGCAAAAATCTGAACTTCATTGCATAAGCTAGGGACAGATTTTGTGTGGGATTATCTATTCATTCATCAGTATAAGGCATTGGTAGATCAATAATGTCAATAGTTCTAACCTATTCCTTGTTCAGAAGCTTCGAATTATCAATTGTATTATATTCTGGTGAAAGGATGTTGACTTTGTTCAAAAATTTCTAAACTTCAGGCCCCTTGGAATATTATTTTCAGTAACAAAAGATGATCCCAGACCAAATTCACCATAAAAACATTGTTTCTATTTTTATATCGCCAGCTGTACGTAACACACGCTAGTAATATCTCTAATATTTCTTTGGAGTCATTGTGTGGAAAAAGTGCTCAGTGTTTTGTTTTTGTGAAAATTTTATTTTTTATTCTATGAGCTTTTTTCTCACTTATTTTAATGGCAGCAACCTCAGATAAGGGTTTGTCCTGGATGCTGGCTCTTATCTGACTGTTTAATTGGGTCAATAAAGCGAGCCTGGTTCTAAGCTATGCTAGCTTATTGAAATTAAAATAATGAAAATTTCAGAAATAATGATCTTTTTACGCAGGTTGCCAAATTCTATATGCAGGTGATAGATGAGACAAACTTGATGTAATTTCATTTTGTTGTTCAAGATTCTTAATAAGATATACCTTGGTGAGGATTTTAAAACAAAATACAGCATTTCTTAAAGGAGAACTAAACACAATTTTTTTTTATATATTGTTACTACTACCATAAAAAAAACGAATTCAAGTAGTCTTACTGTTTCATATGACTCCGAAGTGCAGTAAATACGAACTTTATTGGCACAAAATACGGCTACAAATCCCAACCCTTAATTCCGTAAAAAAGACTGGGTCGAAAGTGATTTGTGACATTGCAAAATGCAAAGAAGTTCAATTTTATGTAGCGGCTGGTTTGTTTGAGCTACAAATGTGATAAAATATACCTGATATACTAGTAATTTTATTTTATTTTATGACAAATATACCAAGTTGTCCAGCTTTCGGTTGTACAAGTCACTCCCTCCTGTGACAAGCGATGAGAAGAAAAGAGACCTTACTGACGATAAGACAAAGTTTATCTGGATTTCTTAAATGCCAAAAATAAATTTTCTTCACATTTGCATATATTCACGGGTCATTAAATCCATGACATTGTACAATATATTTTCAATTTTATTTTATTGATGTCATTTTACTTATTTTCATTCTCTTCGCCTCTTATGATTATCTTCTTTCAAAACTCACAGAGGTTAGTTGTATTTTAGTTTTGGGCGAATAAGAATCTAAGGGTAAACACTGAAATACTATTTAACTTAGAGTGAGCTAATCGGTGAACCGACGTCATCAACATTTTAAATATCAAACGAAAGCAATACTGGTTTGTATAGGCGACCACAGAAAAATCCTTTGAGACCCAGCGTAATTTTTCCCACCTTAACTATTCCGATTTCCTGGTGGTAAGAAAAATTAAGCTGGGTCTCCTGTCTAGCAAGAAGCATACTTGGCTAACACGTGCTCAATTTACCAACAGCTTTATATTGTAGCAGGTTCCTGTGCATGTGCATGAATAAAATAATATTACGAATCAAATCAGCTCAGTAACGGAGTAGTTAATTTTACTTATCAATAGACACAATAAATGGCAAAATGGCAAAATAGCTGCCCAGAGTCCTCAAAATTATGGTAGTGTCCACCAAGCAAACTACATGATTTTTCTTTTATAAGAATGTACTTTATAAGAACATCAGGATTTTAGGTTAAAAAACAACAGGTCTTTTGTTTAGAACGATAGAAAAATAAGAATAATAAGAATAACATGGTCCACTACATATAAAATCTAATAATAAAACATGTGATCTTTTTCATGGCCAGGAGCCGGTGTATATATGTCATTTTTATTCAAAAAAGGAAGTTATCAAAATCCAGCTCCTCAATCAATATTGCGGACCAGAATTAGGTCTGTGAATTTTTTGAGTTCGTGTAATAGAAGTGTTTCACACTTTAGAAGAGAAGTGTTTCACACTTTGGAAGAGAAGTGTTTCAAACGGAAGAGAAGATTTCGGAGAAAAGAAGAGAAGTGTTTTTAGTAAGAAGAGAAGTGAGCCATAGGGGCCATCGTATTTATTACCCCCTGAATTGTTTCTCATTGCAAATGCAAATTCTCAAAGTGAGGACCATCATACAATAGAATAAAAAAAAGGATGAGCTTCTGCTCTCCTTCATCGTTACGATTTCATTTTTTTGTAAACATTTTGCAAATATATATAAATTACAGACCATTTCTTGAGAGGTGTGTGATCGCACGCAATTTCAATAATTTTTCAATTATTTCGTAATTTCAATAATTTGGGAAAGCTTTCACAGACATAAGAAAACAAAGATTTACACGTGCGATTATTTGCATGCCTAAACAAATCTGTGCAAGTGTGGGGCGTGTGTGTGCTTGCTATCGCATGCCTCTTACAAAACGGTCTGATTAAATGTCTTTAGAAATCGGTAATGTGTGATAAACATGTGTTGCATTAGAAGCGATTTGAAACGATTTGAAATGAAATGAATTTAACAAAGTGTTGAAATGAATTAAGTTTAATTGTTTTAAACTTTGAGGGATGTCTCGTTTGCAAAACAAGAGGGTGCAGATAAGCCGCAAACGCTCGCATATGTAAGGGCGAGTTCGGGCGACTTTTCAAATTAAATTGGCGGTTGTCCTCCGAAACCGCCCGCACTTTCCCGAACTCGCCGGAGCAATCCCGAAATGTAATTCCTTGTAACATACCATGCGGACGACAGTTGGAAGAAGGCGCTTGAAGAGAAAAGAGTTAATGAAGTTTTAAGTTATTTATCAAGTAAATCTTATCAAAAACAGTTCTTTTAAGAACTTCACTACAACATAGCAAGTTTATTTTAATTAATTGCTGACAACGCGCAGGGAAAAACAACAATAAAAACTGCAAGTTTGGCGGATATGAGGGGTCTCGGAGGATATGTGTGTACTGTATCTAATTGTAACAGAGGTCAACAAAGACCACAACAAACTGTCTAAGACAGTTTCTCGTAAATGTAGAATGGTCAACAAGGACCACATAAACAAACTGTCAATCAATATAAGTAAAACAAACTGTCAACAAAGACAGGTTCTAAACAAACTGTCAACAAAGACAGGTTCTAACAAACTGCCAACAAGGACAGCTTAAGATTGATAGTTCATGAATAGCAAAATATTACTTAAGAATACCAGCATGAGTTTAAAATACAACACACCCCCAAATTCACCCACACCACCACACTTGACAAACTATACAAAATGAAGATGTGTGGTAACGCCTACGAGCGCCACCAAACTAAACTATAACAAAAATGAAGAAGGTGTGTGACGGCTCCACCCACGAGTAGGTGGCCCAGTGGTGCATAGACCGCGAGAAAGGCCAATGACCTGTGCATCATCGAGATGTAGATAGCGTCTATAGGCATCACTGGTCCACCTGCCTAAAATCTGGATAGTGCTGTCAGGCACCCCTGCTGACGCTGCTGCAGAGGCACCACCAATGCGAAAAGAGTGTGTATTAATGTGTGGAATATTGGGCAAACACGAAGCCAGGAGGTTTACTATGTCCTGACGAGTCAAAAATTTGAAGTCCTGGTAAGTGAAGAGTGGCCACCCTGGGCCAGGATGAACCGCTAAGAAACGGCGCATACACTGAACCAGGCAAACTGCGTTATTGGTAGCGCCAACCCTAATCGTACAACCAACATGAAAGGGATCTGTTTTAGACGACCAGATATGAACCAGCATGACTGAATTGTCTGCGGAAAATTGGATATCTCCAACCAATAAATCAGTGGATGGATTGAAGTGACGACTGGATTGATAAGTGTATTCAGAGCAGTGCAACAAGCCAAAGAAGGCCAAAGAGGTAGCAGCTTTGAAAAGTAGTCGTTCATATACTGTAGCTTGTAAAAATTGAATACGGTAATGAATTAAACACAAATTCTGATATGTAATTGGGTGCCTGCGCGGCCGGGTGAGACGAGCTCCTTGGACTCTTTTAACTCCCCGCAGGGAGTAACACAAGCGACTCATGTCTGCTATTCAAACATAGTTGCTGGCCATGATGGAGTGATATTGCAAGCCTGAGATGTAAACGCGAATGGTAGTGTGAGATACGCGTTGTGCCAAACTAGAAATGTAGCGAATTAGAATATTCTCGTTCAACGGCCAGGGAGGATGAGACCACCTATAACAAAATTGCTGATATGAGGCAACACCAGTGGAATACGTGGCCCTTGTAGTGGGTGCCAAAGCTTGAGATTGAAAGCACTGTGAGGCTATACTAAGATGATCCAGATGGTTGACTCGACTGGTGTGGGTGACTCGTCTGCGGACTGAAGGCGTTCTTTGAATCGACGAACCTGTAACCGAGATAGAAGATCAGCTGCAATATTACAGTACCGCCTGCGTGTAACTTTACATGTATGCGATAGTTATCACCTTCGCATGAGCTTTCGGCAGCGTCAGAACTTTCGTTGTTATTGTTAACCTATTGTTAAATACATGAGCTATTTTTGCATGTTGAAAACAATAGAGTTCATGTCTTGTTTGCGAAATTTAATTAGCTCATGTGAACTGCGTGTGTCCCATTGTTGTATTTAATTGCTATAGTCGTCAAGAAATCAACGAAAGAAAATAAAATTTAACAAAGATTTATTTATCTATTGTTTTTACTCACGAACGGCCATGTTAAACCATTCGTTTATAAATGTTATGTTTTCGCTGATGCTCGTGTTTTACGAAGCGTGCGTGCAATTTAATTTTTTTTCACAAAAGCTAAATGTTCATACGTAACTCGTAAAAAAAATAAGAACGAAAAGCGGCGATAGAAATGTTTTTTTAGATTGCGTTTTAAAAAGTTAAGAACGAATTACGGCGATAGAAAAGCTTCGTTAGATCACATTTTAAAAATTTAAGAACGAAAAGCGGCGATAGAAATGCTTTTTTAGATCGCATTTTAAAAGTTTAAGAACAAAAAGCGGCGATAGAAATGCTTTTTTAGATCGCATTTTAAAAGTTTAAGAACGAAAAGCGGTGATAGAAATGCTCTTTTAGATCGCATTTTAAAAGTTTAAGAACAAAAAGCGGCGATAGAAATGCTTTTTTAGATCGCATTTTAAAAGTTTAAGAACGAAGAACGGCGATAGAAAAACGTTTTTAGATCGCATTTTAAAAGTTTAAGAACGAAAAGCGGCGATAGAAACGCTTTTTTTAGATCGCGTTTTAAAAATTTAAGAACGAAGAACGGCGATAGAAAAGCTTTTTCAGATCGCATCGCAAAAACAAAATGTTCTCACAATGAGTGTTTAGATCTGTCAAGAACGTCAAAAGTTAGATTTTTAGATTTTTCTTTCTTCGGTATTGAAATTTAATTTGTTTTCGAAATCTTATCGTGAAGGGAAAAGTCCTGAAAGTAGGGTTTTTCCGTTTGTGCTGTTAAACGTTGCTTTTTATAAGAATACCTTTTAAAAGTTTTGCATGTTAAAAAATATGCTTCGATGATAAAGAATTATTACTAAAAGTTTTAAAAAGTAGCAACATTAGTTTTTTTTAAATATTAAGTGTTATGTTCGTTCTTTTTTCTAAAATAATATATTTCAATAGCCTTCGTGATCTTTAACACTTTTAAACAATAACATGCATGTTACATGTGACAACAAAAGGATTCATCGAATCTTATTGTTATGACTCGCGCACGACGATAACAATAGAAAGCAATTAAGTTCGTGTGTAAACAAAAGATATGTGAACGTTCTTTATGTAGACATGAGATCGTTACATGAGGTCGTAAAACTCGCGTACATGTAAAGTTACATGCGGGCGGTACTGTAGTATGTCCAGGAATATGTTGAAGCAAAATATTAAGGTTCAACCGCGCCGTGAATAAAAATAAGTGGCGAATTAACGACATGATGTGTTTATCCCGCGATGTGCCTGAGCGCCACACATGAACTATGGATTATATTAATGTGAAAAGAATGAAATGTTGGGGGCCATGGAGCGCAAAACCAACTATTGTGAAAAACAGCACCAAATCCTACCCCTGATGCATCCGTAAAGAGGCTAAGTGAAGCGGCTGTGATTGGGTCGCCTTGAATAAAACAGACACCATTCCAGCTAGGTAGAAAATCAACCCACCATTGAATGTCTAAGCGTGCCTCCCCATTTAATGTGATATGATGATTGAGTGATGCAACTGTGGTAGACAAATCAATTAACCTACAGAGGAACATTCTGCCTGGCTTTACCACTTTGGCAGCGAAAGATAAAGAGCCAATCAAGGAAAGCAATTCTCGTTTGGTGCACTTCTTCCTACCAGACCAAACCAATAGAGCTTCGTGTAATTCCATGTACTTATCCGCTGGCAAGCGAATGATTTGTTGCTGAGAGTCGATCTCAATGCCCAGGTAGGTTAAAGTTTGTGAGGGTCCTGTGGTTTTTTCCTCCGTAATGGGGACACCCAGTTTAGTCCACATAGACTGAATAGATTCCAAGTAATTATTTACTTCTGCTGCAGACCTCCCACAAAGGAAGAAATCGTCTAAGTAATGGATCACATATGGAATAGCAAGCACAGTGAGGAAGATCCAGCATAACAAATCTGCAGAACAGTTAAACAAGAAGGGTGAGGAGCGGCTGCCAAATGGCAAGTGAGTGTCCACAAAATAATAACCCTGCCAACGGTAGCCTAATAAACCCCATTGAGCTGGTTTGACAGGACAAAGGCGAAAAGCATGCTTGATATCAATTTTGCCTAAAAATGCTGTGGGACCCAACCCAGACACCAATTTTAGGGCATCGTCGAAAGTGGAATACCGCACTGAAAAAATTTTTTTGCATATGCCTTCATTAATACCATTACCTCTAGGTGAGGAGAGATCTAAAATTATTCTGTAAGAACCGTCTTTCTTTGGTACTGCACCTAAAGGTGAACAATGCAGAGGCGTAATTGGAGGGCTTAGAAAAGGTCCTGAGGTGTGGCCTCGCGCTAATTCTTTAGCAATTGCCTCCCACACTGGTTGAGAATTAGAGCGCGCAGATAGTAGGTTGCGTGGCCGGGTAGCTGTGCATGGGCCATGAAAACCAATGTCAAATCCAGAAGACAAACCAGAGATAATAAATGACACTAAAGACTGACAAGGGTGTTCCCTTAGCAATCTTTCAAAAAGAGCAACATTGACAGGACATTGACAAGACACAGGCAGTGGATTTGGATTAATATTTACGGACAACGGAGCATTGTGAGGCAGGATGGGAGTCGCCGCAGTGTTTACATTGGTGTACAAAGCGACATTGTCGGTTCGTACAGTGACCCTGTGCGTTGAAGTATCAACAAGTGGCGATGTTATCAACCTGTCCGACTGCACCTGTGTCAGCCCTACGGAGGGTCTGCGTGGCTCGAAAAGGCTGTGGGGTACGAAAGCGCGGTGAGGCGCGAAAAGGCTGGGGGGCACGAAAGGGCTGCCCACTATATGCTAAATTTGAAGGTGCTGATTCGTTCCCAGCTGCTGACTCAGTGCGAAGGGGGCAACTTGATGCAAAATGTCCATAATTCCGGCACCGAAAACACATGACCTGCAGTGGGGCACTTCGGAGATGACGGTTATAAAGATCGTCATCTACACGGTTCCATGACAAACCTGAATCAAAAGCCATTTGGTACCTAAACATGCGATCGTATGTCGACCATGCTGTAAATGTAAACTGTGAGGTGAAGTCACACATGATAGTATACTGATAGTATACTATCATGTTTATACTATCAGTATACACATGATAGTATACTGATAGTATAAAAGCTTGGATGCACGATGTGGAAAGAAAAAGGTGAAGCACCGGATAAAATTATTCCATGCTAACATCCAAGATGAAAAGTCACTAACCTTGGGGCGGTTTGATTGCTTGGGAACTAATGCAACTGACAGGATAGACCCACCGAGAACCTTAAACGTAAACTCGTCTGAAGATGAGGCAAAAGCAGTCAGTAAGCTATCGAAATTTACATACTCACCTTTTTTAACCTTGTCCAAAACAGACTGAGGAAGTGCCGGCAAGGGAGCAGGGTGCGCTGTGGTTGCGACGGAAAACCCAACCTGGGCTGGACGAGGAAGACCCCCTGTGGAAACTCACCCTCCTCAGAAAACGACTCAGACACAAAATGGTGTACAATAGGAGTCTCAACAACAGAGTTAGTATGATAAGTGTCACCTGTCGCTTGACTTTGCTCTATTATGTCAGGAGCTCTTCCCGCGAGTCGTTCCCCCTCGTGACCCTCGAAAAATCGTCGTAATTCTCCTCTAATTAAATCGGTAACCACAGCTGTTGTAAGGATGGGCGACTCGAAAACGCCAGTGGTCGAAGATGATGATGCCTGATGACCAGTGAAGACATTTGACGACACGACTGTAGTTGACTCAACGCCGGTTGTGTTTGTCGGCTGGCCGCTTGGGCGGAGTCTGGTCGACCTCGTGGCCACGTTGGTTGATGGAATAATTGGGGCCATACATGATGTAGTGGTCACCGACGTAGCTACCACCGAATGTGGTGGATTGTAGAAAGAAAACAGGCGACAAGCAAGTATTTGAGACGATCCTGAGTCAATTAAATTTAATGCATTGCACACTAACCGTAAAGTTTGAACTGGCAATTTGGCCCATTCTGCCAGACTCTTCGTATCTGCGTCAGCCACTGGCAAAGCTCCTCCAGAACGCTGTCGAACGGCAACACAAAGAACTATCGTTATCGACATGCACAGAAATCTAACAAGTAACATCTTTCGTCACGTAAGTTATTATTTGCTGAACCAATTAAAGAATAACAAAAGATAAATAATGATTAAAACCACAACTACTGTTGGCTAGCACGAGCAAAGAGCCGAACGAACAAAGTGAAGATTAGAGCCCAGGCCTGTGAAACTAAGATGGCAACCACAGCTACGCGCTACCGTACTAACGGCAGTCCATGTCGTTTAGCAATTAACTAAAGTTAAGTAAACTTAACTACCTTTTTTATAGTTTTTTGAATCATTTGTAGTGAATCTTTGAAGTGTTTTTGTTGTGAATCTGTATTTTTTCGGGCATTGTTCGGGTCCTATGCGGGTTTTTTTCGGGCGAATACTTGATTTTTTTTCAAAACGCCGAAATTGCCCGAAAACGCCCGCACTTTTTACGGCGTATGTGGCTTCGGCAAAGAGGGTGCCGATAAGCCGCAAACGCCCGCACATATACGGGCAACTTTTCGAATTAAATTGATAGTTGTCCGCCGAAATCTCCCGCACTTTCCCGAACTCGCCCGGAACATTCCCGAAATGCAACACCTTCTAACATAAACATGGCGGACGACAGTTGAAAGAATGCGTTTGAAGAGAAAGGACTTAATAAAGTTTATATATAAGTTATTTATCAAGTAAATCTTATCAAAAATCATAAAAAACAGTTCTTTTAAGAACTTCATTACCACATTGTTAATTCATTTTAATTTTTATACTTTTTTAAATAATTCTTCGAGAGTCATTTGTGGTGAATCTTTTTTTTTTCCAGGCATTGTTCGAGACTATGCGGGTTTTTTCGGGCGAATACCTGAATTTTTTTAAAAACGCCGAACTCGCCCGAAAACGTCCGCACTTTTTACGGCGTATGTGGCTTATCGGCACCCTTGTCTTCGGCACCCTCGTTTGCAAAACAGGATGGCATTTTTAATCGAGCTAGAACAGCCTACTTCGGGAGAAATCCCAGAATATTTCACTGATTGGATTTGGATCATTTCCCTCCTACTAGTAGCTATACAGAAATAATAATAAAAAAAAAAATAAAAAAAAACCTGCTGCTCTCTTTTTGCCTTTCTAATTTGAACGCCAGCTTCTTCTCTCCTTCTCCTTAATTCTTGGTTGTCTAGAGCCTTGTTTTTGTAGCTATTTAATCTAGAAGACATTTTGCTCGTGTTAAAACTTGTTAACTAATGGTAGTGTAGTCTTGTATCGTGAACCCCATGCATTTTTACAACTTTTCACGCTTCTTGTGTCGCCATTTTTGTTCTGAGCTGCGAGGTGAGGTACGGTGTCGGCTTTCTATGATGTTTTGACATCTGATTCACGCGATAGGATTAGAAAAGGAGCCAGCCTCGTCCCCAGGGGTCTTTTTCTCTCTGACGAGAAATTCTTGTCTCCTCCCATCATGGTCCACGCCACTGTTGTGTGCAGGAGACAGATAGTCAGAGTCCTCGTAAAAGCTTCAACGACGATACCGTAAAACCTCTAATTTAGTGCGCCCTCTCTAATTAGTGTGCGGATGGCCTATTTTTCGAAAATTGAACAATTTTTTCCCCTCTATTTTATTAATGCGGATGAGTTTTAAGGAATTTTCGATTCTCCTCTAATTTAGTGCGGTAATGGTCAAAATTCTCTCTAATTATAGTGCGGACCCCGAGAACATTGCATTGCTAGAAAAATGAACGATCGAAGTTGAGAACCAGTTTGCGTTTTAGAAGTCTACCAGGATGGCTGATTCACTTTTTAACTATGCATTGTTGAACACACTTCTCGTCAAAGATTTACAAATTCCTGTATTAGTCGAAATCGTTTATAGTCCCATGCTATGTCAGAGGATACCATATTGATCAAACTAATTAGAAGGCTGAAATTGGAGAATATTTGATCACTGTCCCTGATGATAGACACCTGGAGCACTTGTTGAAGACAAGTACGCCATTGCTATAAGAAAAGATGGAAAAACTGTTGGACATGTACCCAAGTGCATATCAAAATTAACTTTATTTTTTTTGAAAAACGGTGGTAATTTAATTGTGAAAGTAAATGGACCGAGAAGATACTCAGCTGACCTAAAACAAGGTGGATTGGAATTGCCAGCGGAATTTCACTTTACAACGTCAAACCAAAACCTTCTTCGTCAAATGGAAGAAAAGACATTAGTGGAGATAAAGAATTTCGAGGAGAATCGGGCTAGGTTCGAAGAAGCTGAAAAGAAGAAAGAAAAAAAAAATTGAAAAAAAAATGAAATGAGAAAAAAAATTGAAAAAAAATAAATGAAGTAAAAGTTGAAGTACTTTTTTCACCTCAATTTAATGCGGTTGTGATCTAGTTTTCCTCTAATTATTAGTGCGGTTTTGAAATGCTAAAACAAAGGTAACTTATTCCCTCTAATTATTAGTGCGGATGGCCAAAATAATTATTTTTTCTGCCGCACTAAATTAGAGGTTTTACGGTAGCAATCAATTCATGTAAACTCTGAATTCTGTTATTTTAACTAAATATGGAATTCCTTAATCTCGTACCCAGGGCATATTTTCTACACATTATTGGGATCTACATTGGGATTTTATATCGGACGCAGCAGGATCGCCGTCCCAATATAAAAAAGGACAAGGGGCGCTGGGAACGCGATGGGAATTCCTGTTTTCAACTTCAAGAAATTTTTCTGCGGAACGGAACGGAACAGAAAATTTCATATTATATTGCGCACCAATACGGAAAGTAAACATATACTTTGCGCAATTCTCGCAAAATAAAACTGTATATCCTTCTTGGAAAATGGCCTGTGATTTTATGTGATAATTTTAAATGCTTTTCCGATAGTTAACTCTTTACGTCTTCTCCGTTTTGTTTGTGCGAGTGATCTTGTTTTATAGATAGTGTTCTGGGTCCTCATCATTTTTGCACACAACACGTGTGTGTGTGTGGTGGGTGTTGCCCACACACGGCTTTTGCGTCTTCCTAACTTGTTACAGTTTACACCACGTACTCGCGGCACAAAAAGATCTTCTTTGCCAGGAGATGTAAACATTTCGAAAACAATTTCCCGAAAAAAAACCGTGTGATGGACACGTATTGCCACAAAAACTATAAAGATTCTGATTCTATTATAGTTTGTATTTCAAATAAAACATCAACTAGATCCCTGAAGTTAAAAGGTCAGTTTTTTGTCAGTTACTTTTTTCTACATGGCTATATGGCTAAGGCTTAAGTTCTTATGGTTAGCTATATGGTGGTTATGGATGCAGTTTGCGAAACTTCTCAAGGCCCTTTTAGACGATAAATTATTCGCCTAAAGTTACTAAATATGGTAGCTAGCAGAAAAATATTGTGTAATTTAATTCACGTTCAAATACACTATGGGTTATTCGATAAATTATTCCTCGTCTGTTGGAGTTTTTTACGTCATAGCTTTATTCATTCTCACTCATTCTATTCAAAAGTGAAACTTTACAGCATGATAATTCGATACAAGTTTCTAAATTTGGAGGCGCATGTACTATCGGATGTCGGTATTCCTTGATCTATGTTAAAATAAGTATATACCATCCATACTACAGATTAAAGGCCGTCGACAAACAGTTTTTGTCTCCGTTAACGGCAAATTGGCAGTTAGGGGACGAGGGTGCCGATAAAGCCGCATACGCCGTAAAAAGTGTGGCCGTTTTCGGGCGAGTTCGGCGTTTTGAAAAAAATTCAAGTATACGCCCGAAAAAACCTGCATAGACCCGAACAATGCCCGAAAAAGCGCCTTCTTCCAACTGTCGTTCGTGTGGTATGTTACAAGGAATTGCATTTCAAGAATGCTCCGGGCGAGTTCGGGAAAGTGCAGGCGGTTTCGGAGGACAACCGCCAATTTAAATTGAACAGGCGCCCGAACTCACCCCTATATATGCGGGCGTTTGCGACTTATCGGCATCCTCTTAAAAATATAAAAATGGAGACGAATTTCACTTTCTCACCTTGATTTCTTTTAGGGAACATGAAAAAAATTCAACAAATTAGAAAATGTTTCCACAGTAAAAATCTGCCTTAATCGAGAATTGGGAATAGCGTTCTTTCCACATTTTTTGAGCCATTTGGTATAAATCTTTTTTGCTGGACTTATTGCCTTCTTTGCTCTTCTGTAAGCAAAACCTCTCAACAAAATGTTCATACCCATTCGATGGAAAGCGATAAACAACGAAATTGGGTGTCCTTTTAAAAGAAGAACCAAATAAAGTTAACTGACGACTCATTTTTCAATTTGTAAATACTCTTGATAAAATTCAAACAGCATGATACTTTTTTTTTCGATTTTTGCTTTTGTAATCGAGTGGTGGTACGTTTTTAATGGAGCAGGTACCACCATGAGGTGACAAATTAGAGGTGATAATTTAGATAAGTTTCAATATTCTGTATATTTTCCCAATTTATTTCTCCTACCAGTCAAGGACAATTAGCCTATAGCTACAAAATAGTTTGGTGGCGCAGGATATATAATTATACAGTATAGCTGCATATACCGCTAATTATATGGTAAAGGTCTTTTTTTACTAAGTTTTAACACCTTTCTTCAATATCGACTATGATTAAAGTCTTAGCTTCATGTCCTTTCTAATTTTTTCATAACTAAACTTTATAGTTTTTTTTACTATATACACCATCCCTTAAACAACTATGCAAAAATCACAGTAAAGACGTCTCATTTTTTTAATGTGTTTATTTCGTTTATTGCAGGCTGTCCTGTGTGCACAGACTTGTTGGAAGCAATTTTTCTATTTCAATGTATTCTTTGGATCAAATAAGTTTCTATAAATGCACTTAATATAGTATAAAATGCAGACCAGGATTTTGCAGACTAGAAAAAATGAAAAACTACCTGAGAGATCTAAACCATCATAATTAGATTGCTTCACTCATGAGAAAATTGTAGAAGGCTAGGTACATGGTTATGTACCATTCATATGCATTCATTATAAGTCCCAATGTTGTAGAGCATACATTCCATTCTCAGCAAATATGTGATCAATCCCACTATCTATAATATTATGTATTTTCTGATGACCTTTAAGATAGAGAAAACTATGTGCAACTCTCCCAATCTCTGAGTAGCATACATTTGGCATGAAGTTGCAAACTCAATGAAATTATGTTTTGTTATTACCAACAACCTTTAAGTTTATTTCTTGTACTATTTTTAAACATGTTGCAGAGAGTAGAGTGTAAAGTAATATTGAAGTTTATTTTAATTTTTTTTTGAATTGTAAAATTACAAAACCAGGAAATCTGAGAAGTTTAGCTTAAATTTGTTTTGTTCCTAAATTTTGGATCAATTTCCAGAATATATTTTACAATTTTTTGACTAAGTTCTATAAATTGCAAGAATTCATTTTTGAAAATTTCTCTCATTTTAATTATGTTTTTTTTAAAAGAAAAAGCTATAAAATTTCGGCAGTGCCTTTGTTCTTATTTTATTCCTAATTTTTTAGCCGTTCCCAGCCTCATTGTTGTTATACACGCATGCAACAACATAATTGATTCTTAAATCTGTAATGTGATCTTGAGAGTTTTTCAAAAAATTGTTAAATTATTTTATTAGACTTGTTAAACGACTCTTTAATTTCTATATTTCATTTCTAAGTTCAACATCATTTTTCATCTCAAAATCCCTTTGAATTTATTTTTTAACTTTGTCTCCATATAGATACTGATCATGAGTGATTTCGCAAAGAAGTTTAATTTAAAAAGTCCAGGTAATTCCAAATACTTTGTTTGTATATCTTAAATTATAATGTATGTGTATATGAAAAAACTTAAACCTGCTTTTTAATGAATATTTCAGCCGTTAAAAGGTTAATGAGAGAAGCAGCTGAGTTGAGTGAGCCTACTGAACAGTATTTTACACAACCACTTGAGGTATGTCAATATACAAAAAACAACAAAGTATGACAGAAGAATTCCAATTCAAATTTGTCACACATTCTTTTTAGGACAATCTTTTTGAATGGCATTTTACAGTGCGTGGACCACCAGATAGTGAATTTGCAGGAGGTCGATATCATGGTAGGATAACATTACCACCAGAATATCCGATGAAGCCACCAAGTATCATACTGCTTACAGTATGTGTGTTAATTTAAGACATCCTATATAACTGTTTTTTCTGGGTGGCCACCCAGAAGAAACAGTTTTTCTAAGTAGCTCATCCACATAAACCTCGTAAAATTTGTTTAAGGGGAGATCTCTTTTAAGAACTTAGCACTTTTACCCGGTGTATGGCATTCATGACTTAAAATCCGACTTTAGTTCACCCAAGTCCAATTGGACCCTTCATATTCATACTTTAGACAGATCTGTCGAGTCTACAGAAACCTGTATAGAAAATTAATTTAATATATTCTTGTTATAATTGGCCTGACAAGTACATAAGGCTGCTTAGTTTTAATATCCTAATAATAATTTTTAATTTCTGTAACATTCCTAATTTTTTGCTTTCTTTTATTTAGCCGAATGGACGATTTGAGCTGGGAAAGAAGATCTGTTTAAGCATGTCTGCACACCATCCAGAAACATGGCAACCATCATGGAGCAGTAAATCTCTATTTATTTATTTTTTGATTTTTTTTAAAAGTTTGCTTCCCTTTAAATTCATGTTTCGCTTCAAAAAATCCCATTTAAATTGAAAATAAAACAACTGTCATATATATATGAACGTTTTTTTGGATAATTATTAGTGAACACGTTGTATTTTTTCATATATCAAACTGTTCGTTACCACTATATATATATACAAAACTTCTCTTTCTTTAGTTCGCACTGTTTTATTAGCATTGATTGGTTTCATGCCAACGAAAGGTGGAGGTGCAATTGGTGCACTTGATTACACATCAGACGAGAGAAAACTACTTGCTGAAAGGTATGTTCCGTGTTGGGTTCTGTATCTGTTGACATGACGACATTGTTTCAGGGTTTCTATGAATCAGGGACGGCTAAGGGATAATTATAAACCCTAAAGATCTATTCCTCTTGTCAAAAGAAAAATGTATTAGGGAAAAGACCGTATGTTAGCGTATATGAATTAGTCCAACTTAAGGTAACATTTTACCACGTTTTTGGAGCGTTTACAATCTAGTTATAATGTACCCTTGAAAATCCACTTAAAGCAGATAGTGTTAGCGATATGAAATAGTTATCTGTGGCTGATAATTTGAAATATGAATTGGCGCCTGATTCGCAAACTTTAAATTCCTATTAGCTTTGAACCGCGGAACAGGTACTGCGTTCTTGATTACTCTATTTTTCCCTGCACACTGTTTTTTATTTTTAATATCTCTGTTAATCATTCTTTACAGGTCGTTAAATTGGAAGTGTGAAGGATGTGGGATTGATCATCAAACATGTTTACTTGAAGGTGAAATGACTTGAAAAGTTTTCTAAATACTCATGTACCGCTTTCATTGCTTTCAAAAATAAGTAATGTTGAAATTTTTGTTTCAGTTGATCCGGAACATGAAAATACAGAATTGAAAGAAGCTAGAGAACTCGCTGCTCAAATCGATTTTAAGGTAAATTATAGAATTATCATCTTTATAGAGAATATTAGGATTTCTTGTAATTCTATACAAAAAGGCGATAACAGACTTTAATATCTTATTTTCTAAGCTAGCGATCTGGCTACTACGGGGTTTTGAGAGATGGAGACATTTGCCTTGTTCTAATGTGGAAGGAAGGCGATGTAATATGAAACGAAGGGTAGTAAAGTGACTTACCAACAGGGGTGTCTTATTATTGTATTACCTTCTTCTCCAAAAGTGTTAGTATAATATGTCATACATTTTCTATTAGGGTGAAAGTGCGAAATCAAAAACTAGCCAAAGTCAAGCGCAGCAACCTAAGCAAGCGATGCAACCTAACCAAGCACCATTTCAACCTCAAAACTTTCCGCAAAATATACAACAAGCATATATGGCACAATATCATAGTATGTTTAACCAACCCGGTGTATTATCGAGTGGGCAGTCAACACCAAGCCCCCAACAAACTGTTTCCTCCAATACGATGGAAGTTCCATCAAACACCACCAACACTACAGACTGTAAAACTCCAGAAAATACAAACACTGAAAATCTACGACAACGTACAAATATTAACTCACAAACACCTACAACGGAGGTGCAAAATGATGATCCACCTGCAAGCACTCCGGCGCAGAGGATGAATACGCACGGTCATTCCAGGATCGACTCGATCACCGTTATCTTAATGTGGATTATAACTGCATTCTTAGTTCTATTGATTCTAAGACGTTTGGTGCTGGAAGGAACAAACATGGCGAAAAGTTAAATGTTTGCCGAAATGAGTCAGTTGTTAAATTTTATTTTTTATTTATTATTTGCAAAGATATCTTTAAACGGAATCTGAAACAAGTAGATAGTGCACACGTCATGCTCCATCCTCTTCACATATTCCGCAACTGGATATTTTCTCAGCTTTTCATTAGATCTCATTTAAATGCAACCGCTTGTTGTTTACAGTTGAGACCCTGGAAAGGTACATTCTAATGAAACGCCGTTTTGTTTAAAGTAAGACGCTTTTTTGTTTGAATTGCGCGTGTTATCAGAGTCGACCTTCTGTACGTCATTGGTGATAATATCAGTGTCGGTTCTCGTGGTAAAAATAGAAATCATTTTGTAGAATTTATTAAATTAGTTTTTAATAGAAAAACAATTTATACATAACACCTTTTTTCTATGTGCTCTCTAGTATTTTGTCTGCAGTCTGCAATTCGTATTAAAACCAGCAGTATATCATTTTCTTTGTTTTTCGTGGTCAAACTATGAAGAATTACTAAAATAACGTTTTTCTGCAATATTTTCAATTTGTCTAAGAAGCAGTTAGGACATGTTAAAGAGGGAAAAAAACAAAAGAATTCACAGAACCCCAATGCTTTTTCAACAAAAAGCCATTTATTTGCTTGTCGGCTCTATCAGCGTCTTATAACAGCCATAGAAAATCCCAGTTGTGATTTCTGTGTTCACTGGAACAGATTTACAGCAAAGCATATATATTCCCCATGCAACAATTTTTAAGGTATGTATATTCACTGGTCGCTAGCTGTGGAAAATCCAACTTTGTTGCGAAAGGGTGACACACGATCGCGTAGCACACATTATGAACGCAAAGTTCGAATTCGACAAAAGGAAACGTGTCTCGACGGTTTAAAACAACTTGATAAAATCTGGTCAATTAGGGTGTTTTGCCTTCAACCGCGTTACTAGTGTTATGTAACTTGGTTCGAACTGTTTTTGTTTTATTGACAACCTTGTGTAAATATTGGATTTTGATGCTGTGCGAAGATTCTAATATTCTTCGTTTTTGAATTAAATTACTATTAATGATGGTTTTATACCAATAACAACGAAGCTTTCTCGCGATAGAAATTATTTAAAGATTAGCAATTTTGGTTTTGAAATAATACATTTGTTACGTTAATTCTACCATTTTGTCACGACCAAAAGAAACCATTATTTATTAGTCATCACACGGTAATTAGCTACTTTAGGTGTAAAAACTTTCGCGAATTTTGGCCTCAAAGTTTATTTTCGCAAAAAACCCAAAATCTTCTTTGTTTGACAAGTTCCGGACATTTCTCAGCAAGCTGTTTATTTTTCAAGGTGGCAACTTTGTAATTCTTGATATTTCTCTCGGTAGATGTCCCACAATGGTTCAATTTTTTTCAACTGTCTTGATTGCTAGGAAAGAAATCGAATTTCTTTTCTATCATAAAATTGTTAGTTATTTCGAGGAATGTAAGATTCCACATTCTCTTGTTCTTAACCTCGACCAGACACCGTTGAAGAAAGAACCTGTGAGTAATGAAACGATAGCAAAACGTGGTAGTATGTCAATTACATTTGAGGGTAGTAATGATAAACGGATGATAACCGGAACATTTGCCATCACACTATGTGGGAAGAAGCTCCTACCAATCCAATTGATATAAGGAGAAAAAACAAGTCTTCCACGAGTTGCCTTCCCCAAAGAATTTTCGCCGAGTGTCAATCCTAAGAGTTACTCAAACACTGAAGAATCCCTGAAGTACCTTGACGAAGCTATCAAATAATAATTGTTTACATTACCAATGAAAGATCAAGGAGAAAAAACAAGTCTTCCACGAGTTGGCTTCCCCAAAGAATTTTCACTGAGTGTCAATCCTAAGACCTACTAGATAATCAGAAGGCGTTGATGATAATGGATGATTTTACAGGCCAAATAACCGAAGCTGTTGTCTAAAAACACCAAGAAAACAACATCCTAATTGTCATTGTTAGAATTTTATATAATTTTTTAGCATAAGTTTGTGGAAAGAATTTGTTTTATATAATAACTTTTTGCAGGTATGTTCGAATGTCGCCTGAGTCTTACCTCTAAAATGTTATTGGTCCATCGATAGCAAAGAATGATACTCGATGGGAAACACGTCACTATTAAATCACCGTTAAATAGCGGATCCCTATATTTTAATTTTAAAGGGTATTTCAGCACTGTATTGATGGCCATATGCGATGCAAGATATATCTTTACGCTTGTTGATGTTGGCAGTTATGGATCAAACAATGATAGTGGTGTTTTCCGGAATTCACTGATGGGCCGAGCATTTTTTCAAAATCAAATGAATTTACCAGAACCTGAAATATTGAATGAAAACCCAAGCTTGGGCAAAATATCTTACTATCTCGTCGGCGATGAAGCATTTCCGCTGCAAACATGGTTACTTCGACCATTCCCAGGCAGAGGTATACCCGATCGTTAAAGATTGCTTGATCTTCGCGAAGATAAAGCAATCTTTAACTATCGGCTATCCAGGGCAAGAAGAATTATTGAGAACAGCTTCGGTATATTGTGTGCCCGGTGGAGAGTATTTATGAGGCGTATTCAATGTAGCGTAGAAACAGCAGATTTGATGTCAAAGCAGCGTTGTGTTTACACAACTTTCTTCGTCAAACAAACAGCACTGGTTACTGTCCCAATGGTTTTGTCGATTCTTATAATGAGACAGGGAAAATAAAGGATGGTGAATGGAAAAGTATTACTTCCACACGTAACGATAGAGGAGCATTTTTCGGTGATATTCCTCCATTACGAGGATCTAGGGTATCATAATCAGCAACAGAAGTACGAAATGCTATCAAAACCTACGTAAACTCAATGGAAGGCTCGGTACCATGGCAGTGGAACCACGTACGCAGCACAGGAGAGATACTATAGTGACATATTGGCATATTAAAGTTGTATTTTCTGTTGGAATATTAAATATAACCTATTGCATACAAAACCTTAAATTTATTATTGCTTTTGTCCTGCGTGGTATTGCTGAAATAAGTTCCCAGGCAAATAATCATTTCGGTCATTTTGAAGAAGCTGTGTAAATGACATTTGTCGATTGAAAATTGGACTTTCAGTGTTTATTTCTCCTTGAGGGGGTACTTTAGGTGTGGTAGGTGTCTGCGAACAGCTCTGTATATGCGGTGTTAATGGCTGTGCAGTGGATACGGGTGTGGAAGGCATAAATCCAGCGGGAGATTCTTCTTGTCGTTGTTCGAGCAAGAATTTAAACAATATGTTATCAATCTCATGTTTCGCCAATAGCTTCCAGTTACCTGATAACTTACGTAGATTAGCTGTTAGAAGCTCCCCGTACAGTGTGTCTTCATCTTTCGGATTTGCTGGGTTACATAATCTTTTTTCAATTGTCCTCATTAGTTGTTTATCGCAATCATCGTCAGCCTCGCGAGATGGTTTTCTGTGAAGAGAATTAATGTTTTACAAAATTATTTTACATCAAAAATAATATTTAATTAGTTTTGCGCTTTACCTTGACCTCTTCCAATATTTATTCCTGCCGGTAACAGATGAAACATCTGAAGCTGCTGATATTATCATCATCATCGTCATTAGGTTGCTTCATCATCATCTCGTGTTCATCCCTGTTCTCTAATTCAAAATTTGTTGATGTTCTTCGTTCTGAATAATGAGGTTCAAGCCAAGCCAAATATGGAAACATTTCTGACATCTTTCTTTTGACATCTTCCTTTCCAGCCCCCATTTCGCTTCGTTTCTTTTTCTTCGCATCGTTCACAACCATACTTATTTCTAAGGTTTCCAAAAGCTACCTCGGCAGTTTTACCTATAAAAAGTTTTTATATGTAAAAAACTGCTCAAATGCTCACATTTTTCAAGTATGTTAGCTTTAAAAAATAGGATTTCTCAACTTACCATTCTGTAAACCTAACTCGGTCGCAACATCATTCCAAGCTCGGAATCTTTTGTTTTTATCTTTGTGCTCTTTATCGGATTTATCATACAAAATTGTATATTTCCTGACAACTTCTATATTTGTTGTTATGATAAGTTCTGTTTTTTTTTTTTTGTTTTTTTTTACTATTTGCTTCACTTGCGCACCTTGTATTACCTGCTCACACTACAAAAATCATGAAGCAAGCGTGAAGCAGATGCAGCAATGAAGCAAGAATATCAAATTTTTTTGATATTCTTGCTTCAATCATGCTCACATTAACTTGCTTCTGCATCTGCTTCTGCATCAGCATCTGCATCTGCTTCATAGTGTGACACAGGCTTGACAGGTGACAAGGCCATGATACACGGTCCAATTAATCGAATTCGATTTGTCGAAATTATGTTGAGCATTAAAATAAAATGAAACTTGACAGGTGATACACGAGAACAGATTTTTGACATTTTTTTCGTTAAAAGGTCTTCGGAGAGCGAAGACGAAGTTGAACTCGCTGCTGTTGCAGTATTGTTTCAGCAACTACGAAGTTAAGAAAACGTCAGAAACGTCGTACGTGGACGAAAAAGTGGCTGTAGAAAAGACCTAATTTAGGAGTGTTGATATGTTATTAAACAATTCGATTAGAGCAAGAAGATTTTTGATTTCCGCCAGCGAAGGCGAATCTTTAAAATCGCCTGAGGAGATAGAGAGATAGAGAGATAGAGAGATAGAGAGATAGAGAGATAGATAGAGACAGCGCAGCTAGGCTGGACGCCCGAAACTTATCCAGGCTAAAGATTTTTTTCTGAGAACGAGGCTAAAATGAGTTTTAAGTCAATAAGAATCCTAACAGTGCAACAGATTGTTTTATTATCCAATGAACAATACTTTATTAAAGTTTATATGCTATCGAAAGTTAAAGCTCGTGCAGTGTAGCATAATGAAGATCGTCTTATAATGCGCCATCTTTGATGTTACGTCATTTCTTTCTGTACAATTTTTCAAGCACGTAGACTAAAGCTATATTCAGCAGAACTAATTAATTATTCATGAATTTTATTTTTTATTTATTGAGTTGTATTTTAACATTGCAGGTTAGTTAAGGCCAGGATACACTTGTATAATATCACTAAATATATTCTATAATACAGTTATAATTTTTCTACAATATACTTATAATTTGTTAAAATATCGTTATAATTTCATTTAATTTTATAACATCGTTGCCACAACAACGCTAGCAGATAATAGATCTATTGTCACACAAACAAAAGGCATTCGAAACCAGATCACCAACAATATTATTAAAATCAAACTCGTTTGATTTTATTCAAATATTATAGCCATGCAGCAAATTATGAGGTTATGACGCACATGTCAGGTGTTGAAATTATACATATTATAGCTATATTATAAGAAATTATAAGAAATTATAACTCAACCTCGATCCCAGGACATGTTGTCTCTTTTTGCATATCGGACGGCGTCAGACCTATCAATAAGCGCAGCGCCGATGAGAGACAAAAAGCCCTGGGAACGAGGTTGATTATAACTCTATTTTAAACATATTTTAAGAAATTATATTGATATTATAAGTGATATTTCAGTGATATTGTACAAGTGTATCAGGCCCTTTACAATAATAATTGAGAATACTCAATGATTTGTTTACCCCATAATTCTCCGTTTTCAAGATCAACTTCAAGTTTTAAAATCTTTTAGGCTAATGGCGGAAATCTTCAAGCCCCTGGGCTTCTTGTTTTAATTTTCTTTGGATGTCTTCTGCTAATAAGCTCCAGAGCGCTTCTTCCAAAATCCATTCACTGATAAAAAATGTCGTTAAATTCTCTTTTATCTTTTTTTGAAGACATGATGTTTTTATTAATGTTATTTTTTATATAGAAACTCACATTTTTCAGAACGCACATTTGATGTACAGATTTTAAGTATTGTGATTGATCTTTCGATTAATCGAAAAAGTTGAACCGGCCGACTTTTTTAAAATCGAATTCGACAAGTCTGAGCATGCCTAAAGCATACGATTTTTACATGATACACGATCCAGCCCGCGAAAAATCAACTTTTTCTAAAAATCGCGAAAGTTATTTCCAAGTTTTAAAAGCCGAAAAGCCGAAAACTCTTAAATAACGAAGGCTCCGGCGGACAAGGGTAGAAATAATAGAATCACAACGAAAAAAATAATCACCCCGAAAAATGACTCTAAAACTCTAACTCTAAAAATGGCTCCAAAGCCCGACTCGTGGGGAAATCAGCTAAAAATCGAAAAACGGAAGGGTTTGAATATCTTCGTATCAGAAAATTCAAATTTCAAGACAAAAAACGAAGAGAAGAGTGAGACAATAATTTGGTGAATTTTTTCTTTATAATATTTGATTGTTTTCTTATATCAAGAATTACTCGATAACAATACAATTTTCTTGCTGGACTCTCTTCTTTTTTTTCCGCTTAAAAACATTTCACGAATATCTCTACTCCCATTTTCAGAATCTTGATCCGAAGTTGACTTTTTCTTTCTCTTGTTTTTCTTCAACGGTGTGGCGGGCATGTTAGTTAACGGAGGAAGTGTCATCACAAAATTGAAAATAAGTTCCCCCATCAGTTTTTCTTCCACAGGTTCAGTATATACATTGTGAATCAATTAAGTAGCGTGTTGTCAGTCTTGTTTGAAGCATTGTTAACCGCGCATTTATCATGACTTCACACTTGATTTCAAGTCCACCTTGAACTAAGGGTAGGCGGCGGTAATGATTTGAAGTCAGCTTGCATTGCATTGTGAAACCTCGATCCAAAAAGTACTTTGTCACTCTTGATATTTCTTTTGGCAAGTGTCCAACTGTGTCTCCATTTTTATCAACTGTTTTTATAGCAAACCTGTCAAAAACATTTTTTTTCATTGAAATTTATTGTCATTCGCGAAAGTTTTTGTTCCCAAAAATGAAGATTTTGGAAAATTCGCGAAAGTTTTTTCTGTAAAATTTCTTTCAGAAGTAGAATTCGCAAAAATTAACTTTTTTGCGATTTTTTATCCTCGCGAAAATTTCTGCCGGGAAAATTTCTGCCCTTAAAGTAGTTAAATATGTAAACTAAATGTAATAGCAGTTGTTAAAGTTTTTCTAACTGTTAAAATTGAACTTTCATTTTCTTTTGGACATTTCAAATAAAAAATCCTGGAAATTTATCATTTGCGAAAGTTTATACTCGCAAAAGAGTCAATTCGCGAAAGTTTATCCTCGCAAAATTTATTGTTTATAGTTTGTACAATCTGCCAACAGTGTGAGCAATGATTGGACAAATTGTCGATAGGGAGATATTTTTAAAATTTTAAAAAATGGTAAGAAGTAAAAGTTTTGAGCTGAGTCAGCACAAAACACATGTGTCAACATAACGTAACAAAAGTGATAGCGTGGATTTCAGTGATTTTACGAACATGCCTTTCTGAAAGTCAAAGGGAAAGGACTGTAAAATAATTAGCGATGGTAAATATTTACGTAATTTTAATTTGCTGTTCAAGGCTCAATCGTTAATTTTCTTAAATCGCAATAAAGCGAATTATTTGCAACATAAGATATTTTCATTAACCCCACAGTATCAGTCAAATGATCAACCTTGTCCCCAGGGCATCTTGTATCTTTTCTGACCCCGGGGGACGGCGATACGAACATGGCCCTGGAGGAGGCCTCGTCACGTGACCCTCCAATACACAGTTTTTCTGTGTGTAATATTTTTAAATAAACTTGGTTAATTGAGGCAAATCTCATTAAAATGAGATTTGCCTCAATTAACCAAGTTTTATATATAACCTTGCAGAGCTAAGCGAGCTCGGCATTTTACGTCACAGATACGTGCGGCGAGTTTGTTTTGATTCCTGTCATACGCAACACACAAACTGCTCGCATATTGCCCTTGATTGTTTTCTAAATGTATAAATATACAATCATGTTACTTAGGCTACTGTTTACTTGAAGAAATTCAAGCAATTTAGTTATGTGTATTTTACTGAATTGGTTGGCTAGCAAGCACTGGGTTGCAAAACTTGTAGCTAGGGGAAACTTGGAAATTGATAAATGATTTGCCCACCCTTGACCATAGCACTTCGTTGGTTCTCTAAGGTGCAAATATGGCTACATAATTTTCAAATGGTCGTATCATTCTAGGTGCCTGACTGAAGGTAGCTAGGCAGAAATTTAACTTCATATTATTAACATTTACATTTTTTATTCATTTTAGAATTTTAGAACTTTAGAATTCTCATTTACTGTCTGCATTACTGCTTTTATATGATGACCAAGATTTTGCTGTACGAATCCCAAAGTTGCTTTTTAAGATTTCGGATAACATCCGAGATCTTATTAAAACGGGCGGCCTTTTCCTTCTCCTTCTCCTTTTTCGACCGATTTTTTAACCGATTGCCGTAACGTCACGACTTTTAAAGTCCGACCTGACCCTGCAACCTAGCCCTACGCCGGCTTTGTGCATATCTTGATATTCGTAAAGAATGAAGACTGCGCTAAGAATTTGATCACAAATATAGTTGTAGACTGCTATTTTAATATTATTTGATGAGCTATGCTAGATACTCCTTCAAATTTTCGTTTCCAGATGTTTTTAACGAGGCGGATTTTGTTCAACTAAACCGAGCCCTAGGGGTTAAGGTACGAGTCGTTCCTTTCGGGGGACCGAGTTCAAGCAAAGCGAAGTTTTTTTAAGCGAAGAGAAATATTTGGTTGGGTTAGTATAATTATTTAACTGCCTAAACTTCAGTTCTATGAACGTTTAAGATATTCTCTTTATTGTGTCTATGTTTTCACATGTTCGTATCGCCGTCCCGGCGTCCCTGGGGAAGAGGTTGTCAAATGATATATTGACTGAAGATAAGTACAAGGCTGCTTAGGGTATAACGTATTCTTATTAAACTGTTCTTTATTTGCTTAATTAAATCAATGCAGTGCAATCTGAAATATTATTTTCGGTCCCTTCAAACGATGAAAGGTCATGGACTTTTAAAAATTAAGAATTCACCCTGGACAATTATTCGATTAAGAGTGTTTATTTGGAATATATAAATTCCGTTTAATACGCAGACAAGAAATACATACTAACTATAAAAAAAAGTGTTTATTCACAGCACCGTTTTTTTTTTACAAGCAGTTTTTTTTATCCACATCTCAAGGGTTTCTTTATTTCGGTGTAAGAATCAGTGGGAATAACTTTTTTTAAATATTTTATCAGATATAGTATGGAAATAAATTTCTTTTCAGCGATAATTAGTAAAGGCAGTTTTTTTAAATAAACGCCTGTTTGGTTCATTAATTTTGAACACCCTACCCTGGATGTTTAACTGTAGTGACACGCCCGAAAGTTTTAAAATAAAAATAAAAAACAGAAATAACCTCAAATTAGGATTTCGAATATATAAATTCCGTTTATTACACGGACCAGAAATACATAACGTCACCTATAAAAAATATATCGATATAAGAAATAGTTCAAAAATAAAAATTTCGGCTACATATATCCTAACCAGAGTTTAAAAAATTCTAGCACAGTGTTTAACTAACGCAAAAGCTGATAACAAACAAAAACGCGCGTTTAAGCAATATTTAAGAATATTTAACTCTCTGTTAAAACTGCAAGGTAATTTTATTCCCCGAAGAGTTTTGCCCCCCAAACTAATTTTTATATATCTAATCTAAAAAAAAAAATTTTTTTTAAGTCTGCAATCACCTGTTATTGACGCTGCAAGGTCAATGAAAGCTTCGAATATGATGCAGTTGTCTATAGAAGAATAAATATAGTGCGGTGGCCCATTTGGTGCATATATTGAAATATATAAATTATGTTTTGTCAATAACACAAATAAAAAACTGTCCAAAATCGTTCTCAAATCAAATAAACAAACTGGCTATAAATAAAATCGTAAAAATTACCATACAAATAAGGTCTAGATTCTAGAACAAATCAACAGGACGGAAAATTTAAACTTTTAACACCTTATTAGTAAATAAGTCATGTTGTTCACGTCCACAGTTAAAGATGGAAAAAATTTTAAGAGGTAAACGAAAATGTCTAACGTCTGAAAGCTGGTTGGTTGTTGAATTTTTGATAACAAAGATGAGAAATATCGATTTTGTCAGTTGCAGTGTAGTTAAACTGGTATAGAAAGAACGACCAATTATAGCATCGTAAATAAGAGGCACAAACATGTCAAGAGTAATCATAAAAGTGTGATACAAATGTTTAGGAATTGAAATTTACAACGTAAAATCAAATATCGCCAAAAATGCGAGCCAAACTTATTATTACCGCTGTCAAAATACAAAGAAAACTTATTAGAGATATCGTCTTCACTGATCCCCATGTTTGCAAAAAAACAAGCAAAAAGTGTTACATAAAAACACCGAAAACTTAAGCCTGTGAAAGGAGAGGAGATTGATCAGACTATTGCTGAAATCGCTTATCCGAAAGTGCCTTTATAAAAAAAAGATAAATCGTCACCAAGTTTATGAATATCATTAAGCGATATTAGAACCTCGTTTTAAATTACTAATTATGTACATAGGTGATGATTTTTACAAAAAGAACCTGCAGTGCATGTGAAGTAGAAATTCGATTTCAGGTTCCACGAAACCAAAACCAATGATATCTATGAGTTTCTTAGTCTTAATCGACTTGTATCATGCTCGTCACCTAAATAAAACAATATTTTCATGAAATTGCATTTTAACAGGATCGTCCGAATTTACTTTCCACCAGCAGATTTTTTCGACTTCAATTGGAGGTGAAAACATTCTCACTGTGACGTAACTGCAAAAATAATAGTAGTACAATCCCTCCTGTTCCACACAATTCCACATACAATACAATTCCAAAACCAAACAATAAATTCAAAAAACGTACTGGTAAATATGTTTCCAATAAGTTAAACGATATATCCATCATGCCTAACTATTGGCATCATAATTAACACCATTATTAATTGTTAAACAAAATTGCGGTGTATAAAAAACGTTGGAAGAAACTGCTAAATTGCGGTGTATAAAAAACGTTGGAAGAAACTGCTAAATTGCGTATATTAAGCTAAATTTTGTTTCAGTTGGAAGCAAAGCAAAGTCTTTCAGCCCGTAATAACTCACCCACCTGTTTCAGTTTTGTGGTGCAGTAACACAAAACCTCCCTGCTTATTAGAAGCATTCTCATTGACGGTTCCATTTCCTTTCTTGATATTTCCATTACTTGCCTTGGTACTCCCATTACTTGTTTTTCCCTTCGACACTTCCTTCTTTAAACCGCCATTGGAATGTGTCTCCATCGTACAGCTGTCATACTCCCTGGTGTCTGTAATCTCCTCCGATTTACCTGTTGCTATTCGTCCTATCAATGCTACGATAAAGTGGAACCAGTACACATTCAAGGCGAACAACAGCCATAGCATCCCATTAAACAAGAAATAAAACTGGGCATGTGATAGCGTCTTGCGAGACAGATATGCAGCAGAAAATAATATAACTTGCGGATAAACATACAATCTACACCAAAACCTGAAATGTAAAATTAACAAGCTGTTCAACCATATTTTAAATTAAATAAATTAAATTTTCTCTAAGTAACAACACAAAGACTGTCATTCTATGTGGTCCTTGTTTTTCTTTAGGAACAAAAAATGATTTCTCTACCACTACACAGGCAACGCTGCATACTGGCATAACTTTCGCGACCCACACAAAAAAAAACATTCAAAAAGCACCGTAAAAGCTTCTCGTCTGGTGTTGTAGGCGGAATATGATGAGAAGGTTGTTGAGAGAAGATGCATGTTACACGGTTTCTTAATTTCAGAATCTGGTTAAAACAGCAAATGTTTAGTTGTTCGTGCAATAACAGAATTATCCGACATTAGGACCATAGTAAAAAATAGTCAGTTAAAAGAATTTAACAGACATTGTGTATTTCACTTAAGAACACTTACCATGAAAAAGAAAATGAAAGAAATCCCACCGCAGTTGAAACTTCCAAAAACGTTGTTGATTTTTTATTTTTAAAGAAGGATATTATTTTTGTGATCTCCAAAAGAACATCAGCATTATCATGGAGATATAAAACAACTAAGCCGATTCTGTGATACCTAAAAAAACATGCAGAATAAAAATAAATGAATAAACGAAGACACAAACACTGTGGCATTAAAATCACCGGAAGTTGCATGTTTTCAAATTACTTTTGGTAGGATATATTCAGAAATAATATTATACACAGACCGACAATCCTTCCCCAAATTATTGAGACAATATCAGTTTTTAGATATTTTTCAAATTTGACTAATAGATAGTCAATAATCTTCAGCTGAAAAGCTAGAAAAGAAAACATTTGCAGGTGTACGCGAGGTAAAAACAGGTTCTATAATCTGCTAGTCGCATTTTTGTTCACACCTGCATTAACAAATAATGTCAGTACTATTCTTCCCAGACACAAAGTATTTGGACCAGGTTTGTAGTACTCATCCCCAATAATGTGTATGCCAAAACACGCATTATTAAAAATATATTTTTTATACATCTCTTATTAAGAAGTTTGGGGATATCAAAGATAATGAAAGAAACAAAGGGTGAACAACAATTGCTTATTTAATTAAGTAGAAAGGAGAAAAAACGTTTTCACCATCCAAGTTTTTACAAAGAAGTCAGTCCATAATATTCTCTTACTTTAATATACCATTATCAGGGAGAGGGAAGTGAATTCAAGATCTGTGAAATTAGTGGATAAAATATGTTGCAATTCGTTACCTAATTTGATATCTTTTTGTATCTCATGTTAAACATATTAATTCCTTTATACAGGTAAGTATGAAAAACAGAAATATGCATAGTTCTTTCGGTTCAACCTATGTGTCCAGCCTAATGAGTGGACAGATACATTAACAATAGACAGAAATATGCATAGTTCTTTCGGTTCAACCTATGTGTCCAGCCTAATGAGTGGACAGATACATTAACAATAGACGATAAATATAACAGCTACTTTAGACTTACCTAACCATATATGAAAAAATAATCAACATGTTAGCCAGTACGTGATGAAGAAGCATTGCGATTGAATCCTTTCTCCATACATCCATAAAAAGGGTGGCATAAATTGAATGAAAATAAAACCCAGCTTCAAGCATATACAAGTAGAAGATATCGTCTGGAATATTCATTTCTTGGTACCATCCTAAATTTAAATTTTTTTTCTACACAATGTCACAGCAACCTGACAGCCCTTAGGATGCTTTTAACACAGGCATGGAAGCAAAGTGTGGTTGATTGACAATTTATCGCATTATTCCTTTAATATTAGAGAGTATTTTGTTAACTTTAATATGCGAAAAGACAAATTGACAATCATATAGACTTTATTAAGGATATAATTATAAAAAACATACCTTGTTCATACTAATTTTCATGCATTTTTGTGAAAGTTTGTTTTCGCATGAAATTTACTACCTTATTCTAGGAAAATTAACGAGACACAAAATTAACACGGATGAAATTAACTTGACACCTATAACAACTTCAACACGACTGACTTACATTATGTATTAAAATAAAGTGAATCAGGAAATTTAAAAAAAAACAAGACTTGATGGACATGGAATGGGGTTCATTGACAACCAGTTGTTTCCTCAAAATGTTTACAACATCAAACATTTTGAGGAAACAACTGGTTGTTAATGAACCCAACTGCCCCTCAATCTGTCTTAATTACATTAGGTGAACCGTATCAATCAGGATGATACTAAATTTTTTTGGGATGCAATCAAACAGAAAACAAAGTATGTATGTAAGCTTTGTATTGCGATTGCTAGAAAAACATTTTGAAATTTTAACTACAGGTTTTAAATTAACTAGTAACACTCTGAACGTTCTGAATATTTACCTTACACTTTATTGATAATAAGTGGCATTTAATTAATATGAATTTTCAAAATTTGCGGTAATTTTGTGCTTCCTGTGTTGATTTCCTGGAATAATATAAACAGAAATTGTTGCACATCGTTGTACTCAAAGAAATATGTGTGAACAATTTGCATACAAGAAACACATTTATATTTTGTCTAATACCAGAATTTTACTATTTTTTCCAAGTTATTAGTGGAGATATTTAAATTTTGGCAAAAATTAATACGTGTGAAATACATTTCTATTGTTAATGCATGAAAATTAATATGCAATAAAATTTTATTAAATAGATTAATATATGCACAAAAATTAGTATGAATAAGGTACTTTATTGAAATACTGGGGCTAGTTGCTTTATTTTATATAAATGTTTATATTTTATATAAACATTTTTAAATAAAAAAACAAACCTTGCCATTGTGTTACTGGATTGTTGATATAGTCTGGATATTTAAAATTCAAAAGGTAGTATTCAAACATAAAGAACGCTGAATAATATAATATCTTTGAGCCACTTTCAAGGAGTTTCATTTGGTCCTTTGGTGTGAAATTGAAGTATCTACCAAGAGGCTAAAAATTAAAACAAAAATGTTAGACACTGTTTACATCTTGCTTTTTATATACCGCAGACTGAATATACAGTGTTGTCATATTACATATGAATTACTTGTATAGTTCAAAAATTTTAATCTTGGAAGAAACATATATATACTGGAAAGAAATACTGATCTCAACTTTCGTACCAAAATAACAATAAAAAAGGATCTGAGACATATATAGAAACGGAACAGATTAGTATTAAAGGAAAAAAATTGGCACAAAGATTGATACAATCTTGTGTGTTAAAATTTATCCTGATCTAAGGAGGTGGGCGACCATATAAATGTGGCTTTTCATTGTGTAAATTGTAATTTTTAGGTAGTTGGAGTAGTTGACACTTCATAAGCTTTGCTTTTCTAAAAATCTAGTGGAACATGTGGAAGAGCAATGTTGATTCAAATAATAACATAGTAAGGCAAAATTGACAGATATGTTACAAATAAACAAAATGTGCCAATAACAACACAGTTACTCACAAAGTTTATAACTGGTCAACAAATTTTGGTCATGCACAAAGTATCAAAAAAGCTTGAATAAAGGTCTATGTTATAAACACGCTTCTTTATAATAATAGCCGTATTTTGTGTGTTCAAAATAGTTGCATGCAGCTTTATTACAGGTCTGCTGAAGGGCGAACCCGTGAATTTTTCCATGGGCTAACAACAAAAATTATTTTTTTATGTTTAAGTTATGCATAACATAGGCAAATAACCTTTGTTAGTGCTGCAAAATATAGTTTCTTATACAAAGAACAATTCCATTTGAAAACACCCCTCTCCAATAAATGACTCCTTGAATAAGCATAAAAACTGAAACTTTTACTACACCAGAACTTTTCAAGATTTTTTGTATTACTTTTCTACAGCTACATTTTCTGAATGCATACATGGTATAGATAAAACATATCACCTTTAGTACAATTGCTGTATATATGTATCTATGAATTGTGAACAAAAGAGCTGTACCAGCAATAAAATAAACACTGTGACTCTGCAATTGACTTCTATTTTTAACATCATTTGAAAACTCTACAAGAAAAGATGATGTAGGGCCATTTTTTTGCCATTCTTTCTTCAACATTTCCCAGGAAAGTGTAACCATATCATTTAATGTGTAATTGTTCATTGTCGTAGATTTATGTGCCCTAAAAAATAATATTTATTACAAACAAAAAAATAGTTGTTCTTTAGGGTAATAGTATTATATATATAAGATAAAAAAGTTGACTTTCCAATAGCTGTTTCAGAATGTACATCAGTCAAAAGTCACAAAAAATGAATTTCTATGCATATTAGCACCATGAACCCATTTGTTTAATCATGTAAAATGTAAACATGGGCACTTTAGCAATACTAGGGTGAGGACCAAGGTGGTGAAACTGGGTTTTTACATATGTTTTTTTTATAAGCAAGTGAAAATGTCTGCCACTTTAATAAACCTTTTTAAAAAGTTTATTCCAACCTGTCTTTAAAGACTGTTAGGCTCTACAAGTCAAAGGGGAGACTGCACCTACCGCAGTTCTGAACGAACATGCGAAAAAACTCAATCAGGCGAGTGTGTTTAATGTTATGCTTATTTGAAAAAAATTGAGAACTTAAGTGTTGCCTTATGTAGCTAGCTTTATATTGCTAGCTAGCTAGGTATAAAAAAATAAAACAGTCCAGTTTTTACCTTTAGGACATTATGGTTTTTATTTTATGTATACAAGGTAAGTCCTTGTTTATTTCAAGTGCCCATAAAACAAGAAAACACACATAACAAGGACTCGTCAAGGCTAGGCAACATTGTACATGTAGCTATAGCTAGCTACCAAACCATAGAAAAAAGTTGGATTTAAAACCGAAAATAAAATTGACACGCTGATGGCATTCGTTGAAAAAACCAATTCTTCACACACGAATTTCCGATAGGGAAATTTCCTATTCAATTTTTAATACTGTGAAATTTAAAATAAAGTCTAGCTTTAGTACTTTTATTTTCAAAGAAAAAGAAGAACTAAAATCCAGCCTATTTGCGTGTTAGCAGGGCGCAGCTATAGCTACCCTTTTGTACGATGGCCCTGAAGGCTTGTACGCGGTGTTCTTGATTCTGTGCGAGCTCTTCTTAGCACATTGCGCGGTGTTCAACGACCTAATGCGCTCTTCTTCTCGCGTACTTCGCGCGCGATGTTCGATATATAATGCGAGCTCTTCTTGGCTTACTTCGCGCTGTTCTCCGTGCAAATTACGAGAGTTGTTCTTCTGAACCTGACTTTTCATAAGTAGACTAGGGCAGAGTTATGAAGTAAGTAAGTAAGTAGTCATTTATTCATTTGTAAGGATAACAGCAAAAATAAAAATACAATATAAATATAAAAATAATGATATCCACACAACTATAAAAATTATCCAGGAGACCACACTATAGCATAGCTAGAAAAATGTGATGCCACCTTTGATTAAAGAATTATGATCAGTGACAATTTAGGGATATATGAAATGGGGTATATATATATATATATTAATTAAATAACCAGGAAAAAATAAATAAATAAAAAAACAACAACAATAAACAAAACAAAAACTGAAAGCAATTGGACACACATTTACACACACATAACAGCACATTGACACACAATACACGCACACCATGAAGCCAGCTGGCCATCTTATAAAGGAATGCTTTTATTTCTGGCGCTCCTTTTACCTCAGACATAATGGAGGAACTAGTCGAGTCGTACTTGTTAGATGGATATACAAATGCTGAAATTTTGGGTTTCTTTTAGCCATTCAACACAATATTTACAAAAGTTTATCAACACTTAAAAAAGATTGAAGGAAAAAAATTTACGTAGGCGTATCTCAAAACGGAACGAAGACATTGGTAAAAATTTTTTCACCAAAACTATCACATATTGTAGCTACTACATCAGATTCTTTTTCATTGTAGCTATTTCGTCCAAGTCCGTTGAAGAATATTTCAAGGCCTTCTCTTTCAACTTATCAAATGTTTGCTCTTCATCGGCCTCAAAAAATACAAAACGATGGCCACCATCACACTGCTTCACAAGTACCTGCCCACTAACACAAAGAAATCTACTATATCTGATTTGAACCTTTAACTTCTGTGTTTTAGAGATAGGAAAATGTATGTTCTGGCACAATCGCGCATACGCACACGCGCACGCACACGCATACGCGATTGTGTTAGCTTCGAAGACTATCAGCGATGTCTGGAAGGGGGCGATTCCATACTCTGTGGTACCTGTGGTACCTCATGGTACATGCCATGCTTACCCCTAAAATCCCGTACTCTGTGGTACCACACCCCACACCCCCGCCCCTTACTCATTTGCCGTATGATAGGGGAACTTCCCTAAATCAACGCATGCGCAATAAGATGTGTTAGTTTTTGCCATTGTATGGTTAAAACCAGCCATACAATAAAGGAATGGATTCATATACTGTGAAACAATTACGAGATATCGCAAAAGGTCGTGGTTTAACGGGGTATTATAAGCTACGCAAGGCCGCATTGGTTGATATGTTGGAGGCGAGACTACCCGGGGCCGTACCACAACATCCAGTCAGGCCCATGACTATACCACCAACGCCGGAGGATGTGCCACAGAGGCCGCCAAGAAGGGCGGACAACGAGAGCCCATAAGGCCCGTAACCCTGCTACCAACGCCGGAGGCCATGGATCTATTCGAGAAACGGGAGCTGTCGACAAACCAATCGATAGTGAAAACTAAGATGCAGGGATGGTACAACTGGTTAGTTGATGCTGTCCCCAAACCTATAAAGGAGGGGGTTAAAAGGACCTATGCAATGTTTAAACGTGGGGTGATGGGGCTCTATAATGGGGCATCCAACATAAGACCTACACTGCATGACGAAGTGGAAAAAGAGGCTGAGGAAGACTACTTGGAGGACATTCAAAATCTCTACAATCAACCGGAGCATGACTACACGCCCCAAGAACATAAACATGCCCACCACAGGACCTTCCGAAGTTTCCGCATCCCCGGCATGGAAGGGGCCGACGTTGACGGGTATATTGGAATAGTGCGACCAAACGTGAAAACCTTGGTTGAGGGGCAAGTAGAAGAGATGGGGTCGGCGAAGGTACAGCTGTCACTATGGATCATGTGGAAGAAGCCCACCATAGAGGGGGTCAACGATGGGGAGTACATCGAGGTGAAAAAAGTCTTCCATAGTAACATGGCCTCGGTCTTCCAGGGTAGCGACGTAGATGACGTGCTGGATAGGGTGTTTTTGTCCAAATCAAAACACACGTGGAGAATCCAGCACTACCCGAAGTGGTTTCACAATCTCGAAAATCCTACACCTTGACGTAGACTTTCACAAATTGAGGTTAACGAGGGGCTCTTCATACATCGAACTACCCAAATGGCTGGCCTCGAAGAAGGCCATCATCAACCCGGTGAATGAGGACGAGGAGTGTTTCAAGTGGGCCATTATAGCATCCCTGCATCATGAGGAGATAGGGACGAACCCGAATCGAATATCTCAGATGAGATCCTACGTGGACCTCTATAATTGGGAGGGCATAGAGTTCCCCAGAAGCATCAAGAGCATAGGCAAGTTCGAGAAGAATAACAAGGAGATTGCGGTGAACGTCATGTACGTGACGGGAAAGAAGATCAACATCCTGCGGCGATCAACGCATAACGGGCGTGGCAAGCAGGTGAATCTACTGCTCTTTACGGATGACAAGAAGACCCATTACGTAGCCGTCAAAAGCCTATCACGGCTCCTGGGTATTGAGACCTCGAAAATACGGCAAAAATGCACTTCTGCTTAAATTGCCTCCAAGCCTTCCCCACAATCGAATCGAGAGACAAGCACCACCGCTACTGCACCGATCACGAGGCTGTCAAGATCACAATGCCAACAGAGGCCGAAAAATGGCTCTACTATCGGGATGGTCAGCAGCAATTCAAGGTGCCCTTTGCCATCTATGCCGACTTCGAGAGTCTGCTAGTCCCGGTAGAGGATGCCAGGGAGACCAAAACGAAGAAGCTGAACAAGCATGTTCCATCGGGCTGGTGCACGTATAGTACCTTTGCCTATGGAGATGTGCCGGACCCTCTGACAGTCTATAGGGGTGAGGACTGCGTGTCGAGGTTTCGTCAACCATTTGGAGGACGAGGTCAAACGTCTTTACCGTACCTACCCACAGCAGGACATGAAGCCTCTAACGGAGGTGCTAAAAAGGGAGCACAACGAGGCCTCGAACTACCATATCTGTCTTCGACCCTTCGATGACGACGGGAATCACAAAGTTCGGGACCATTGCCACTATACGGGGCTCTACAGAGGTGCAGCCCATAGCAGCTGCAACCTCAAGTACAAGATACCCAGCCACATACCCGTGATCTTCCACAACCTCTCAGGATACGACGCCCACCTGTTCATCCGAGAGCTAGGTGAGAAGTACAATACGGAGGACATTGGTTGTATCGCTGAGAACACGGAGAAGTACATCAGCTTCAACGTCAAAATCCAAGTACCCCTTGGAGGTATGGGATATGGCGATGGCGAGACGTATAAGACTATAGAGATTCGGTTCATCGACAGCTGTCGATTCATGCCAACAAGCCTGGAAAAATTAGCAAGCAACCTCATTGGTACAAACGCAGCTGGTATGAAATGTCAACAGTGTGCGGGTACTGGTCTTGAATTCCAGGAAATAGACGCCGAATACATGGCAAAATTCTGGTGCAAGGTCTGCAACTCGAATACCACGAAGGAATTAGACAGGGAGCAGGTAAAGTCAAACGTACCGTACATGGCAAAGTTCATCGACAAAGATGATGTCTTCAGGCTGATGCTTCGAAAGGGCGTCTACCCATACGAGTACATGAATGATTGGCAAAAATTCGAAGAGTTGGAGCTACCGCCCAAGGATGCGTTCTACAGTAAGCTGAATATGGGGGTATCAGCGATGAGGATTATGCCCACGCGAAAAAGGTATGGAAGACCATCACCCCAGAGGGTGATAAGATCACCATGGGAGACTACCACGATATGTATCTCAGCACAGACGTCCTGCTACTGGCAGAAGTCTTCGAGACATTTCGAGACGTCTGCTTGGACAACTACAAGCTTGACCCCGCCCACTTCTACAGCGCGCCCGGCTTGGCCTGGAATGCAGCATTAAAATTTACGGGTATAAGGCTGGAACTCCTCACCGCTCCCGATATGCTCCTGATGTTTGAAAAAGGCATCCGCGGAGGTATAGTACAAGCTATACACCGTTATGCCAAGGCAAATAACAGGTACATGGGAGATCAGTACGATCCGGAGATTGAATCCTCATTCATCCAGTACCTCGACGCAAACAACCTGTACGGCTGGGCAATGGGGCAGGATCTGCCCACTGACGGGTTCAAATGGGTATCGAACGTCGAGTTCACCGAAAAGCGGATCGGGAAGCTCGTCGAAGACAACAAGCATGGGTACATCTTGGAGGTTGACATCGACTACCCGGAGAGACTACACGACAAGCACAATGAGCTGCCGTTCCTACCCGAACGCAGGAAGATCTACGGAGTCGAGAAGCTGATCCCGAATTTGGAAAACAAACGTCGATATGTGGTGCATATCAGAGATCTTCACGAGGCCATAAAACATGGGCTCGAATTGAAGAAGGTCCATAGAGTCATCCGGTTCAACCAGAAGACATGGCTTCGAGGGTACATCGATCACAACACGGGGTTGAGAACGGCTGCCAAGAACGAGTTCGAGAAGGATTTTTACAAGCTGATGAACCTCTCGGTGTTTGGCAAGACGATGGAGAATGTTAGAAACCACCACAACATCCAGTTAGTCACGAGCGAGGAGAAGTACACGAAGCTCGTGATGAAACCCAATTTCAAGGGTGTAAATCGATTTAGCAAGCACCTTCTGGGGGTTGAGATGGGCAAGACAGAGGTCAAGATGAACAAGCCCATCTACATTGGCCAAGCCATCCTGGATATGTCGAAACTCGTGATGTACGAGTTCCACTACGACTACATGCAGCCCAAGTACGGCAGCAAACTGCAGCTCAGTTATATGGACACGGACTCGTTCGTTTACCACATTCGAACGGAGGATTTCTACCGTGATATCAAGGACGACGTCGAAAAAAGATTCGATACAAGTGCCTATAATCCTGACGATAACAGGCCTCTCCCCATCGGCAAAAACAAGAAGGTCGTGGGCCTCATGAAAGACGAATTAAGTGGGAAAATCATGACCGAGTTCATCACCTTGAGAGCCAAACTCTATGCCTACAAGAGCCTTACCAAAGAAGGCGGGGATCGCAAAGCGAAGGGCGTCAAGAGGTGCGTCACATGCAAATCGATCACTTTCGACGATTACCAACGATGCCTGGAGGAGGGGGTTGACATTTACAAATCCTGGGCCACAATCCAAAACAAGGGCCATAAAGTCTTCACCCAGGAAGTGAACAAGCTGGCACTCAACAGGGCAGACGACAAACGTGTCGTGCAATCGGACCAATTTACCACGCTAGCCCGTGGTTACTACCGCCTGGCGTCTACGGGGAAATAAATGATGGAACTATACCTACTAATGTCCTTGCTCCTACCCTATGCCCTGATCTTGTACCTACTTTTTCGATACCGCAGTATAATAAACAGGATGTCTGATCTTGCACGAGTATTCGACGAATCCGCAGAAACCTATGAACAGATAGAGAAACCCATCGACAAACGTCAGACCTTGAAAGATGCTCTGAGGAAAGGTAAGGGACACTTGCTGCCCAAGAAATGTACCGAGGGATTTGTCGACAAAGCTTCCGAGGAGGCCATCGATAAGGTCCATACCGAGTATGTACAGCGGGAACTTCAGGAGAAGGGTGAGAAGACGGCCAGGGCACTGTCTACCCACGTAATCAGCCTATACGCAAATTTGATCGGGAATGTGGTCAACATTGACAGCGTTGACGAGCTACGTCGGGATATCGAAGAAGACCCTATCATCAAACACTCTATGACCGACCTTGGTATCCTCGTGTACTGCGCCATTGGGGGGTGCTTAGCCCCGCTACTGGTAGCGGGGCACACCGCAAGGTATATGAGCAAAAAGAAGGAGGAGGTGCAGGAGGAGGAGACTAAGGAGGAGGAGCCATAGGGGCCTAGATTTAAAGCTCTTATAAGCCAACTGGCTTATAAGAAATGAGCGAGGATCAGAAACAAGAAGAGCGAGTCATTACGAGACCACCAAAACATCCGGGAAGAGTTGCGCAAGGTCACAAGTTGGCTGCACTGATGAAGAAGAGGAAGGAAGAAATGAAGCAACAAGAGGCTACTATAGAGCCCACTGTCAAAGCCTCTTCCGGGACTAGTTCCGTACAGTCAAACGGTGTACTTTATGGGGTCGGAACGCTTGCCGTGCTTGCTTGCGTGGGAGCTGGGGTTTGGTTTAGATTTGGCAGGAGCGCCGGCAGTGCCGGCGCCCCCAAGCCAGCGACAGAGCCTCGGCAGGGGAAACAGGACAAAACTCAACCTGAAATTGAAATTTTTAAAATGCTGTAACCATACTATAAATGAGCAACGTTACCCCGAAGGAAAAGGAGATTTTGGATATGCTCTACGAGACCGTCGTAGACCTTGGCTTCACATTCGCCTACGCAATGGCCGGCAAAAAGTTCCTTGGTATCACAAGCCCCTCCACCAAGATGGATACCAACGATACTCTCAAGATAGTGGCGTACTTTTCTGCAGGTAGAGCAAGTCGAGAGATGGCTGTAAGCAAGGGATGGATCCCCGCGAGCATCGTGCCGAAACCAAAATAGGCCACCTAGTAAAATTTCTGTTTATCGTCGAGGCAAATAGAAGTGGGGCAACTAATAGTAACTGGTGGATGTCGTGAGAGAACCGCATACCTCAATCTTTACAGGTCCGACGTGGCAAGACGCAGCGTGTCTTGGATTTGCTTGAGAACGGATATAAGGGGCACTATCAGAACATCGTCATACTGTGTCCCACCCTACGGTGGAACACCACTTACCTCGAGAGAGCCTCGCTTTGGAAGGACCCCTATGTCTTCCTGATAGATCCCAAGAATCAGCTGTTTGAATGGATCCAAAAATTGTCGTCGTTGTTGGCGGGTGAAGAGACGTTGTTTGTCGTTGACGATATGATAGCCGACGAGAGTCTCGACAAGCGGCGACAGCCGTTGCTTGAATTGGCGGTCTCTGGCAGGCACAGGAATCACAGTCTTTGGCTATTAACGCAATCCTACACTGCTCTCCCTAAGAACCTTCGACGTCAGAAGAAGCAACTCTTCCTCTGGTATCCCCACGAACGATCGGATTTGAAGCTAATCGACGAGGAGACGAACATGATCTTGGACTGGGATGATATCAAAGCTGGCTTGGGCAAATCCAAGCACGCTTGCTTGTACGTGAGGCTGGAACACCCCAGGGGTTGGAAGATTCTCGATTGACCACAGTTGAGCATTGGTATATTAGAAAGATGTCTCTTGTAGCTGTTGATTTTTTCGCCGGAAACCAAGTCCGATCCTTTTTTGTCTAGGATAAAGGTCAATGCATCGTTGCCTCTGATGTTTGGAGAGCCGCGGGCTATAAGCGAGAAGCGGGGGTAAAAGCCATTCAGCGATATGTTCCCGACAAGTACAAAATACGGCTTGGCGACGCTATTACTGATCTCCAGGGTGAGGACTCCGGAGTCCACACCCAACCAAATGCAATTTTTACTGACAGAACCCGGCCTTTATTGCTTCCTCCTGAGGTGTGGTCGATCCGAAGCAGAACCCTTTTTGGAATGGGTTGTGGAAGAGGTGCTGCCCAGGGAAATGCGAAAGCTTGCTGCAACCATCGAAGAGCAGCGTCAAGCCCTGGATGATAGGGACGGGGCCCTGGCCTTACTCGGCGATGACCTTGAAGACAGGGATAGACAACTCCTGGCACTCGGGTATGACCTCGAAGACAGGGACAACCAACTCCTGGCACTCGAGGACGATCTTGATGCCAGGGATGAACAACTCGAGGCACAAGCCCAGGAAAATGTGGGGCTTCGAGAAAGACATGTACCGCATCGGCCTCATATCGATACACTCTTGTGTGTCTTGAGTAAAAATGACCCCCACGAGCGTGGAAGACCTGGAAGGCACTCCCATTACATGATCCGCTGCCAAAGGAAGCAGCTCACCACGAGAATCAACGCCCATAGATTGAGGTACCCCGAGATGACTGTGAGAGAACCTGCATGCGACGACCCTAATGCCGTGCATGCTTGGTGTAGATTCAAGGAGGATGTTCTTACCAAGGACAATTTTTACAAGAACCATTTTAGCCTATCCGACGATGATACGAGGGAGATGTTCGAGGAGCTGTTTGACATTGATATGTCGTAAGCACGAGATTTTTGTGACTCACAAGAGTCACAAAATTTGCTGAAAGCACGCATGCTTGTACGTGAGGCTGGAACATCTCAGGGTTGGAAGATTCTCGATTGACCATGGTGAAAATCCTCTGGCCTACGTTGCTATAATAGAAAATGTCTTCACAACTCGCCTTATTCAACGCAATACCTGCTGGGGCCATCAAGACCTTATTTGACAGCCAAAATCAGCCTCTCTTCAAGCGCGCTGATCTGGGGAGGTTTTTGGGAATTCCAAATGTCAGGCAGTATGGTCTTGATAGTAGTATGGCAATATCACGAGAAGAAATAGGAGGAGGTGGTGTAGTTACTAACTATACACAGGAAGGTCGAAATAGACACGATGTCTTCGTCACATTAGATGGCGCCGTTGAAATTACTGCCAAATCAAGAAAGCCCAAAGCCGTTGAGCTTATGAAGTGGCTTGCGAAAAAAGGCGTCGAAAAATTACAAGATGAGGTCAGGGAGCAGTGCAAGCTAATCGAAGAGCAGCGCCAGGCCCTGGATGATAGGGACGGGGCCCTGGCCTTACTCGGCGATGACCTTGAAGACAGGTTAGACAACTCCTGGCACTCGGGGATGACCTCGAAGACAGGGACAACCAACTCCTGGCACTCGAGGATGATCTTGGCAATAGAGATGGTCAGCTCCTGGTACTCGGGGACGAACTTGAGGTACAGGCCCAGGAAAATGCGAGACTTCAAGAAAGACATGTACCGCATCGGCCTCCTATCGATACACTCTTGTGTGTCTTGAGTAAAAATGACCCCCACGAGCGTGGAAGATCTGGAAGGCACTTCCATTACATGATCCGCTGCCAAAGGAAGCAGCTCACCAAAAGGATAAACAACCTGAGAATGAGGTACCCCGAGATGACTGTGAGAGAACCTGCATGCGACGACCCTAATGCCGTGCATGCTTGGTGTAGATTCAGGGAGGATGTTCTTACCAAGGACAATTTTTACAAGAACCATTTCAGCTTACCTGACAATGATACGCGGGAGATGTTCGAGGAGCTGTTTGACATTAATATGTCGTAAGCACGAGATTTTTGTGACTCACAAGAGTCACAAAATTTGCTGAAAACCTGCCATTTGCCTCCGGTCTTCGCGAGCTTGACATGTTCCCCCGCAGCGGGGGAACCGGTAAACTGACCATCCAACTCTCAAAAGTACGAGCTGGTTTTTGGAATGGGTTGTAGAAGAGGTGCTACCAGCCCTCCTCTCTTGACCACTTCCCCAGAGGGTCAGAAGCGGAAGAATCGTGAAAGAAAAAAGATGGAAGCATACATAAAAGAACAATTTATATACAACTACAATATCAGCATACCTGTACTACATTGCTGTATCAGGGTAGGGTCGGAGGATGGATATTGCCCTACCTGCATGGAAAATTTCAGGTATCGAGATGGATTCTACTACGATGGGTTTAAGTACCCTGATGACAAAGAGCTTTTAAACAGGGTAGCGTCAGGTATGAAAGCATGTGGTACATTTGGAAGAAGAGATAATATTGACGAGGAACTCGAGGAACTCGAGGAACTCGAGGAATATGAGGAGCTCGAGGAACTCAAGGAGGAATTCAAGAAGGAACTCAAGGAATATGAGGAACTCAAGGAATATGCTGGACGCCTAGGGCTCCATATTGTTCGCGAGGAAGTGAACGGGCATGGGATGCTCTGCTGCCAGGTCATCAAGGATAGGGACTTGAAGCTGTCGGATTTGGCCGACCTGGAAACAATAGGTAATATACTCAACGTTTCGATACCGGGTGGACTTCTAGTCGATATTGATTTGGAAAATTCACCCAATGTCATCCAAGGCATCATCTATGGATACCCATTCTATACCCTGCATCCTGTGGATTATCTGCGGGATCAGAATGTTCTAATTGACGATGAAGATGAAATAGATTTGGAAAAACTAGAGGAACGCGCGAGGACCTATTACCATTCTTTTATAACCTCCTGGGGTACCTGAACATCCTCCGGTATCAGCAAGCGATGCGTTGCCTACGAGATTTTTTGTGAGTCACAAAATTTGCTGGTGGAGAACACACGCCTTGAACTACGTGGTCAGAACCCGGCATGGCATGCCGGGTTAAAGGAAGGTCAAACGGACTCGAGAAATTTACCACTCTTTGACATGCTCCGGAGGCACCTCAACATCTTCCGATACCAGCATCAACTCCTCTGACACGAAGCTTCTTTCGGGACCGTCTTGCAAATAGTACAACAGACGGCTACCTGCCACTATTTTGTCCAACCTATACGTTTTCTTGCTCCAGAAAGCGTCCATTGCACGTCTTTTCGAATCACCGTGCTCTTCTCCTGGTTGTAGCAGGTATAAGTACAAGCCATCCTCACGTAAGGGCTTTTCTTCGGGGTATTCTTCGCCTTTCGCGAGTGGGACATCCTCGAGTTTAATCGCCTTGCTGAGCTTCATGTCGATCATGGTAGTCTTGGTATTGTTGAGAGTTTTGACGATGGTGTACAGGTGCTTGACCCAAATGGTACTGGGCTCGCCAGAGACTAACTCTTGTGCATCCTGAGGCTTGAAGAGCCTCTCCGCGAGTACCTTGTTGTAGGCTTCGACAAAAGCTGTGAATGTATGATGGTACTTGGTGGTTGCCCGCTTAATCTCGACCCCTTGCAGTTCTAGTAGCTTGATCACGTCTGCCTTGAACTCGGACCCGTTGTCGCACTGAAAAATCTTCGGATAGCGGAGACCTCCGGGCTTCGCGTAAATGTCCTTGATCATCTCGGCGACCTCGCTAGCTTTTTTCGTTCGCAGGGGCCTAGCCACTTTGTAGCGAGAGGCCACGTCAATGCCTGTCAGGATGTACTTGTACGTATTGCCATAGAGTTTGTCATGGGGCATATAGAGCAAGTCGAATTGGTGCATTTCGTTGGGCCTGGTAATGGTGAAGTGTGGGTAATCGATCTTTTTGGGGCCTTTGATGTGTCGTAGCCAGAGTAGTTGACGGGACAGCCAGCGCTGTGATAACTTATTGGATAGACCAGCCTCCGCAGCGAGCAATTTGATAGCTTTCCGTCCAACCCAGAGATGCTCCGGGGTATAGTAGATTTGGCTGAGTTTTTCGGCCTCTTCTTCCGTAACAACGTGCGTTTTTCACATGTTTATATATGTCAAAATTCTTACATATACTTGTACGCGACGAAGCCTAGCAGGGATAGGGAGCCAACGATGAATGTGAGCTCACCGTCTTGTTGTTGCTTTGAAGGTGTGTAAAAAATTCTTTAGTTGCGGTGCATCGTGATCGGAGGCTATGTAGTATTTGTACTGGTCGTCATCGAGCTCCTTCAAGCTCTCCCCAGCTTGCCTTTTCAACTCTCGTTGCTTGCCGAACCAATCCAGCTTGGCTTGCCTCTCCCTAATCCAGGCAGTTTGCGCAGTATTCAATTTCTCGACCGCCTCATCATGTCGTTTCCTCTCGGCTTCGCCATGCCCCGAGAGCTTGCTAAAGAGATAATTGGTCCCCGCTAAACGCTAGGGCGTTGATTAATGCACCTCCGGCCATAATTGCCAAGGTTGCCATTTATTCTAATGTTCCTATCTACCAGGTCCGACATATTAGGGTTCAGTGGTACCGGCAGTGCCGGTACCACTGAAAGTCAAAATTGGCATGATATCTTCGTCACCTTAGATGGTGCTCTAGTATTCGACAGAGTGGAAGCGCCCGTCTAGGATGTTTAGTTGAGCATCCATTAGCAAGTAGACATAGCACCGTATATCCCCGCTTCCGTCGGCTTTCTTAGTCATATGGAGAGTGATGCCGTCACTAAGCCGTTGTAGGGGCCTTCCGGAACCATGTAGGGTATGGTCAGGAAAGGATCTAAAGTCGATAAACAACGCATACCGTTCGTTGAAGAATTGACCGATCGTTACGGAGCTATCGTGACTACCGAAAAGGTTCGCAACCCCCTCGAGATGATCTTTCGGAAGCATGGCATGCGAGTACAACTCATTAGGTTCACCCTCGACAGTGACGCTAATCTTCTCAATCTTGGGGTTGTAGAAGACTTCGTTGACACCGGAATAGGCCTTCACTTTCCCGGGGTCTTGAAAGAGTAACAGGATACCTTTCAATGACTTGGCAGGGGTGTCGATCTGGAGGTTATATGAGGTATCAGCTTTTTTCATGGTCACCACCTTACTTCTCAGGATCCGCTCATAGGGTAGGGCCAATCTTGCATATCTTGACATCATGGCACTCGCCAGGCCCTCGTGAGTGATCTTGTCAAACTCCAGCTTGATGTTGGTTATCTGGTAGGCAGCGTCGGCTGCCTTGGCTGTCGTACTTCCAACGGCTGTCGTGCCTCCATCTTTGATCACGTCGACGTGCGGTGCGAAATTTACGACGAATTGGAGTCGGTCGTGTAGCCCTGCTTGGTAAAAGGGTAGGTCTCTGGTGAGTTCGAACATCTTACCCAATGGGATACAAAATGTGTTGCCATACGCCGCCGCGATGGCTTTCTCCTCGTCGGTACCCACGTAATCGGTAGCTTTGATCTGCAGAGCCCTGATGGTTCCGTCATTGGGGTTGATCCCTTCTAGGATCAGGTTGTTCTCCCGATCGAATTTGGGTAACCACAAGTCTCTGTAGATAGCGGGGATCCCAAAATCGCTGATATTCTGCACCTCGTTGCCATTCAAGATAACTCGCAGATTTCGCACCAGGCTTTTGCCGATATTCGAGACGATAGTGCGCTTCGTGTTTGTCCCCGTCAAAGTCAGGTCAAACAGGAGCTTGATGCTACCCGGAAATAGGACATCGTTTTGAGACATATTGGGGATGTCCACGCACAAGTCTTCATTCTGGTTGATGGTGGATGGCACATGCGAGATTTGAACCCTTTGACGGCGTCCTTTGATACCCATCATTGTTTTAATCTCCGCGTATGGATCGAGCTTAGTTCCGAACATGTTACTCATGCTTTTATTACTAGCCAATCTTCGTTCAAATAAAATGGATAATCCAGGATTTACGCATGAGGATGATCTTCTGGATGCTGAGGATGAATCCTTCAGTAGGCCTGATGATCAACAGCTTCCACAACTTCCATCAACCCCGGGGCCTTCAACAGAACAACAAGGTGCCCCAGGGTCTAGGCTTTCGGAGCAGAGGAAAGAGATACTAGCCTCAAAGCTCAACGATCTTTACGAGCCAAACGCGAGACATACCGACGGGTTTGAGGCACGAGGAAACCAGCTTCTTTTCGATGGCAAAGTGATCACGAATCAGAATGGTGAATTAAAAAGCGTTGGCGTGATACGAAAGTTGTTAGGTAAGGAGCGTCTGATAGCCCTAGGGTTTATCGACTATACTACACCAAGCAAGGGCGGTAAGGAAGGGGCCCAGAATCTCATGGGGAGGATTGATCACGTTGAAGAGAAGGTCAAAGAGAAGGCCCCGGGTGAGATCATTCGGAAGGAAACGATCAATACTATCAGGAAGGTTGTGCATGATGTAGAAACCCTTACGCATATTCATTCTCCGGCAAATTCACCGAACGCGAATTAACGGGACTCGATATTAAACTTCAAACCTACCAGGGGAATATTAAAAGTCTCGAACACAAGATAGCCACGCATAATGCAAATATTAGAAATTCGGAAGACAGTATCAAACGGATAGGTAGTCAGGTAGATGTCGATGGTCAGATCCATGAAGGCTCGAATGAAGCCATTGAAAAGCTTGAGAGGGGTATTGAAAGGATGAAGGAAGAAAGAGGTGCCCTGCAGGAGAAAGTGAAGGAGCTTAACCGTGATATTTACAGTCAGCTGAGACATATTAAGGATACGCTGTTGAAAATTGCTGGCGATGACAAGTCTTTGCTCGAGAAGCTTAAAATACTCTTCAAGGAACAAGGGATCACTATAGCCAGCATCGTCTCCGCTGTTGGTCTACTGATAAGCACTATCGTACTCGCAGTTACAGGGGGCGCCGGCACTGCTGGCACTGCAGGAGGAAGTGCTGCCGGAAAGGGGTTTGTGGAGAAGCAGATGGTAAGATTGGGAAAGTTTCTGAAGTATCTAGCAGGTAAGGCAGGTGCGGCTCTACCAGGGATTATTGGCAGCGTTGTCTCGTTCTTTCTGAGGGTAGCGGCAACTGTTGTCGAATATTTGGCGAGGCATCTGTACATGGCCATCGCGGCTGCTGCAGGGTTTGTTGTGCTCTATGTTGGGAAGGGTAAAAAATCGTAGGGCTCCTCAGTCTAGTGTGTTGATCAACACATTAGACCTAGTTTTTCAGCCAGATGTAGGCAAGGATTAACCCTACCCCCGTTGTGATTAATGCGGCCTTGTTGTCCTCATGCGGATTTTTCACTCTTCCCAGGGGGGCGGTGGCACCCTCTATTTCATGCGGATTTTTCCCTCTTCCAAGGGTGTATTTTGCTTCTCGTTTTTTCCCGCCTCCTCGCATACCCGAGGTGGTTAGTTTGAAACTAACCCTTGTCTCATGCTGATTTTGGTCGGCATTGGGGGGGGGGGGGGGGGGGGCGGTGGAAACCAATCTTGGAAGATTGACGACCTGCTCGAGATGCTTAGGGGGCATGATAGCTGCCGTATGCTTGATAGCCCGCTCCGTAGGCTTCACAATAGGCTTGTTGTTCACATCAACCTGGGTCCCCACATTGACATTGGCAGGTGCTATGAGGATGTTGTTGTTGTACCCCTCAATTTTGCCGATACGCAAGTTCATGTCGGAGGGCAGCATGTAGATACTGGGCATGACGGCAAAGTTTACCGGTGTTCGAACTCGGTTATATCATGCCCCACGTTCTCTTGACGCCGTACCATGGCTTCAAATTTTTGCACCAAGATCTGGCGGGCCGTATGGTTGTCTGCACCTGAGCCGAGTAGGGATGATTTGGCACCTGCTTAGGACCCTAATAACAAGACCACGTAGACGCGAATACTCTCACTTAGCCTGGTCAGACCTTCCGATGTCAGACCTTGACTTGTTGGCATGATGAATTTACCCCAATCGCCCTCAACTTGGGGCCACCATCTACCATTGGTGAGCGAGGCACTTACTGATTTGGTCTTGTAGAGACTATTGGGGTCCGCACCATATTCGCGACAGACCTGCGCATACCCAGAGGTGGAGTAGGGATTCTTATAGCGTGAGAACCCATCGTTAAATGACATGGGCACTTTCATCCTTGCTAGGATGCGACGCATGTGGTAGTAGACGTGGAACTTGAAGATGGCATTGACGAGTGGTACGGAGCCTGTTAGGTGCTTGGCAGAGATGCCTAAGGCAGTGCTCGCGCAATGGGTGGCGAAGTTCACCTGGATGTTGCAATAGTCCAGGGCTTGGCCTCTTGTCCAGCCCTGAATGACAGGGTCGTTCAGGTAGGTTGTGGTAACCTTGATGGGGTATTTGGTGAACTCGGGGAATGATACGGAAATGTGCGAGCTCGTAGACACGTACAGGTCCTGATGCTCCAGGCTTGTTACGGCGAGAGGCCATTCACCCATGTTGGGTGCATACTCTGCTGCTTTCGGGTTGTAGGAGTAGATATTCATGTTTCTTTAAAAGAAACATGAAGCAACTGTACATCACTAGCATCGAGGAGGCTACGCTTTTCGATCCCCGCCTAGGGCAGGATACGAGGATCGCTCTAAAGTCGATCAGTATTCGACCTACGTGGCTGAACATCTACAGTAACAACGACTTCACCATCCGTGATGCTGACAAGACAGTTACAGGTATTGAAATCATGAACGGTCTCTACAAGATCGAGGATTTGGCGGCCATTGTGAACAGTCAAGCAGGGGACAAAATAAAGCTGTTTATCCTGAAAAATGGACTGTGTAGGTTACGTGTTAGTGCGAGGCATACCGTCGTGTTTGGTCGACAGCTGCATGATCTTCTGGGGTTTGAATACGATCCTAAAGAAAAGTACTATCAGGAGGGTGACTACGATGCATTTTACAAGACTGACGTATACCATCGCCTGAGACTCGTTTGCCCTCAGTTAGATGAGGATGACTGCCTATTGGATGGGAAGAAATCTAAAATTCTGGCTTTGCTTCCTACCAAAGAGCTAAACGCCTGGGGAGACATGCTTACATGGAGTTTTGACACTCCGATCTACCTTCCCTTGAAAGGCTTAACAGACAGACTGGAGTTCAGGCTGACGGACGAGTTTCATCATGAGAAGAATGTCCCATTCGTAGGGCTAACGATGCATTTACTCATAGAATAAATGGCTGGGACAATGAAACTTTACCCAACTTTGCCGCCGAGTGCACCCGCACAAGCGGATATGCAGGAGGAAAGTCAAAAGTATAGACTTGACGAGATAAATGAGATTGAAAAGTACTCCGCAATGAGATAAAGGAGCGGGACAAACTCGCAAAAAAGTTTAAGATGCGTGGGACATGGATTCGATACTGTGATCATGGTCTATTGGGCATTAGCGTGATCACGTCCGGGATCGGTATTGGTACCCTGTTATCCGGAATGGGCGTACCATTAGCAGTAGCTATGGGTGGCCTAACCATGGCTGTGGGGGTAGGGCAGGCAGGTCTTAGAACGGCTGGGAAAAAAATGGGTATCAAGTCGAAAAAACACGAGAATATAAGGCTGATCGCCGAGGCTAAATTGAACTCGATAATTGACCTGATATCAAGGGCTGTTGAGAATGGGGAGATTGATAGGTACGAGTTCAGCCTCATTATGCAGGAGAAACAGAAGTACATGGTCTTGAAGGAACAGATGCGACAGAGGTTCAACCGTATTGTGAATGCTATCAATGAACGGGAACGTGCCCAATTAGTTGAGAAGGGCAGGGAAGAGGGTAGGAGCGATGTGTTAAAAAAACTTCAGTCTGTACAGTATGTAAGCGGTACTTAGAGTCCCCACCTGAGTATAAGCCTTAGTTTTATAGGCCATTTGGCCTATAAAAATTATTGTAATTCGAACGACTTCAGAGAGCATGTCATTGTACAAACGCATATCACCGTTGTAGGTGATATATTCCTGGTAGCAGTACCAGCATAATATTTTGCCGTTTACCTCAAATCTTCGACCGCATCGACACTTATCATAGGCATCCAGCATACATTCACAGTCCCTACAGTGTTGTTCATCCATTTATTTACCCCAATACCAGGGCCAGCTCATCCCTAATCCTGACCTACCTGCGAGTATATTGGTACTCGGAATCGATCCCGCAATCGATCACTTCTCCCGTATTTTGATCGATGAGCAAGTCGCCATCATGTACGACACGTCGCTGTTTTTCAGCGAGAACATTCAAACTGTGTTCAAGATTCTCCTCCCATGCAGCAGTAGCACAAGGCTCGCAATAAGGTCCGTCCGTCTGTGTTGAAGCATCCTTGTACTTGGCCTTGTGAATCGCCGTACACAAAGCGTCCTTGCTCATCGTAGAGTAACGAGGAACGTGCAGTGATTTTGCTTCTTTTCGAAGGGCGTTCATTTTTATTTGTATGGTTGAACTCCAACCATACAAACTTTGACCTTAACCCCACAACTTTTCAAGGTCTACCTTTTCATCTTCTGAGAAGCACCAGTCCATGGTTTTAGGGGGTAAGGTCCCGCAGTCAAGCTCAGTGGTGGGTGCTGGTATCCAAGGTGTACTGCGCATGCGTTGATGTTTGGGTTAAGCTCAGTGGCGGGCGCTGGTATCCAAGGTGTACTGCGCATGCGTTGATTTAGGGAAGTTCCCACTATCATACGGCAAATGAGTAAGGGGCGGGGGTGTGGGGTGTGGTACCACAGAGTACGGGATTTTAGGGGTAAGCATGGCATGTACCATGAGGTACCACAGGTACCACAGGTACCACAGGTACCACAGAGTATGGGAATCGCCCCCTTCCAGACATCGCTGATAGTCTTCGAAGCTAACACAATCGCGTATGCGTGTGCGTGCGCGTGTGCGTATGCGCGATTGTGCCAGAACATACATTTTCCTATCTCTGTTTTCAAACCTTTCTTTTTATTTTTAACATCCACTTCTTTCTCTGTCGTTTTATCTGCTATGTCCCTCGACCCGGTCTTTTTCGCACAGCGCGCACAAACTGTAGCAGTAACAGTGTGCAATGCAAACAAAGAAAGAGAGCGCACAACCAAAAAAGAGCGCGCACTGACTAAAGAAGAGCGCGCACTAAGCAATGAACGGAGTAAATGATTAAGAACACCGCGCACAATGTGAGCCTTCAGGGCCATCGTACTTTTGTGTGCAAAAGCACAATGATTTTCCTCCGAAAGTTTTGCAGATATCCAGTGAGAAGAGTGGCATTGGTAGATCTTTTTCCCAACCTTGTCCTAGGGCTTGTTAACAACAGATTTTCTCAAAATTTAAGTTATACTACCTGGAGAAAAGAAATAAATAATGTGTTTTTCTTTCCTCTAATGTACTATACATTCAATTAAAAAGACTTTACACACCTATTTTATAACCAAGATAACCAACAACCTCGACCTGGGGCTCTTTGTCTGTTTTTTATTACCGAGGACGGCGAGATGAGAAAAAGCAATGTCTTAGATTTAATTCCACATTTTAATTTCAGCGCGTATAATAACTTTGTCATTTATGTCATATATTGTAACTACTATTATTCAGGTTCACTTTTACGGAAATATTATTTACAACTCCTAACAAACAACCAATCAATATGTTGACACGAACTGCATTTACTTAAGGGCACTAGACACAAAAGTTAAAGGAGCACACATCCCTTCTATTAGTCAACAACATCACTATGACCACCTTCAAATTCTAAAGCCTTTCACAAGGCATGAACACTGCTATAGACAGATAGTGATCGGCATGGAAAGCCGAATTAATGTGTCTATTAAAACAAAACTAGGAATATTACTTTCACAACTACCGCAATCGCCGCCAGTGTGCAGAGTTTTTTATATTTCAGAAAGCTACAACCTTGCTCCCTTTGGCATCTTGTATTTTGTCTGACAACAAAACGACAGGTAAGGGGACTTGAAAGCAAAGTTAAATCAAACCAGCCAATTTTATCGACAAATGCAGTCTTTTTAACTCAAAACACATGATTTTAGGAAAGTGCTTCCTGTCAGCCATAGTACACCGTGCGATCATATTATTTAGCTTTTTTTCAATGGTGACAATGTTGATAAAATGTATCCAGACGTTTGACAAGGTTGAAATTAGTATCTCGCAATTAAAAACTGAAAACAAGGTACGTTATGTTACGTTGCATGAATGGATCAAGTCATTCCTCACAAACAGAACCCAAACTGTTATTGTCGACGATTCACCCTCTGATATTGCAGAAGTACTATCCAAGAATGCTTCTTCCAAAATATTACTAATGGTACCTGCATATCAAAAGGAATGACTCCACAAGCCTGTAAACCAATTTTGACATCGTTCATAGACAGGGCATGTAGCAATAATGACTTATTTAAGTAAAAAGTTTCATTGAAATTTTTTTAGAAACTTCCCATATACAACCTACCCAATTCAATGAATAAGGAACCACAAGTTAAAAAATTAAGCGAATTCGGTGACGTATACTGATGTCGCATATTTATTGTCGCCATCCCGTTGTCAGAAAAGATACAAGAAGATGCCTTGAGTACGAGTTTGAGGTGGGGTATATTTATTGTTGCTTAAAAATAAATTGAGTATGTTCTCTTTTTCCTCTTCATTTTTATAAGACCTTTAGGGCCGATAACGCAGATTCAGTTTTCTAAAAACAAAAGGAAAGAAGGTTAATTACTTATTACTTAAACGGTTCTTTTCAAACTGGTCGTCCCCAGGGTTCTTCTACGCCCATGATATTCTGACGGGATGGCTCTCCCAGGTTTCACACTCTTCTAGGAATCTATTTGCTAGTGGACGCAATTTAAAACAACAACAAAACATTTAATTTATTTAACGGTCTAGTATTCGCGATATTTTTGGTACTACATTTTTGTATTTTTTTCTTTTATGGGGGCTTGGTGATAAGACAAAATATATCTTGTACACTTGCTCCGGTCATTATTTGATTTTAAAAACAAAAAACATAATGTCAAAATTTTTATCCTCTAAATAAATATACACATAACATACATATATAGTCGAGTCCCATTCTTTCGGTATACAAAAACTCAAAGTACGTGCTTAACGCACGTCTTTCTCACTACATTTAAGATTTCTTATTTGTAGACTTCCCTCTTGGGTTATCACGAAAAAATTACGTGAGCAATTACACGAGAGAGAATCTTCACCTTTGTACCTCTGTCCACAAAACCTCTGCGTGATTTTTGAGGTCTAAAAGCGGTACTCTACTAGAGAAAATAAGTGTCATGATCATGTTCATTACCTCAAGAATAAAATTATCAGCCGTTTTATTTTCGCGAATGGAACAATATGTGCATTTCACAAAAATTAAGTTATTTGCCAAATTTTGTCTTCTTGTGGAAACGTTCTCTCCTCATAAGTACCTATGAAATATATTTTTGCTAGAATTATTTTTCGCGTGAATTTACGCAAACACAATGCCCAAAGTTTGCTAAAAAGAAGGTTTTAAAAAATGAATTTCGCGATAATTTCAGCTAGTATAGGGAGTCATTATATCCACACTTTTCCAAAAACCACGGTCAAACTCTCATAAAAAATATCATACACAATTTCACTTGTGACGTCACAACTTTTTGTCACGCTCCATTACACAAAATACCGCTGATCATCAGCAAAAATCCATTGATCATCAACGCATGCGCAATAAAGAGGGGAATAACTGTGTTATAAAAATACTACTATCATAAATGTGTATTAACTGTCAAAGAAAATTTGATATATTTGGAGGTGCGGTAGTCATGACCTTTATAGCCGGCATCGGTATAACACTTCCACTAATGGCATTGGCGTTGGTAAAAGAATCAGAGAAAGAGAAGGAGAATGAATGGAGTATTAGGGACCTGGATGATCGTCTTGATGCCTTGGAATCATCAATAAATGGAAGAACAATGTAATGACTGTGAACGTATACTGGATGAGTACGACAGATGTGCCTGCGGGAGAAGGCTCATAATAGGTGGTAAAATGCTTTGCTGGTACTGCTACCAGGAATACATTACGTATAACGGAGGTGGTTGTGCATGTACAATGACATGTAATTCTCTGAAGTCGTTCGAAATACAATAAAGATGCTGAAATTTGAACATGAGCTTGTCAGCCCTAGAAATTTCTATAGTTTTGCGACTACCTTTACAGATATCAATGATATTAATGTGGACCACATTACGGTGTCATATCCCATGCCTGCAAATGGGGGCAAGGATGAACGGTACATTATAGGATACCATACCCGTGACCTTATAGTAGCATTGAGAATAAAAACACCTAAAATATGGTCCCCGAATGGAGTGACTCGGTATAATGCCAGTGCCGTACCATCGATGAGACTTGATTTCGAGGAGTACCCTGATTGGGTTGCGAAGTATCGCCAAATATGGAACAAAATTGAAGAGTTGATCTCCGAGCAATTGACGACGGAGCCGGTCAAAAAGGACCGTTACGTGAATGCCAAGCTCAAATACTACAAGGATGCGATCACTACTAAATTCCATGGCATGCCAGTACCCTATGATGAGTCATGCCAAGCCAGTGCAATCATGGCTATTTCATCAGTGTATGTGCAGGGCAAAAACCACTACCCCCAAGTACATATTACGGAATGTCGATATAAGGACTTCAAAAAAGAATGGTTGCTGAGTGAGAATTAAAAACCATATATTTTATAGGTCTATACAGTACCTATAAAATATATTTAAATTAAGGTCTATACTCAGGCGGGGACTCTAGATACCGCTGGCATACTGTGCAGACTGAAGTTTTTTTAAGACGTCGCTTCTGCCCTCTTCCCGACCTTTCGCAACTAGCTGAGCACGTTCCCGTTCATTGATGGAGTCAACAATCCTCTTAACACGCTGCCGCAGCTGTTCCTTCAATATCATATACTTTTGCTTCTCCTGCATAATGAGACTAAACTCGTAGTCGCTGATAACCCCGTTTTCTACTGCCTTTGATATAAGATCAACAATAGAGTTCAATTTTGTTTCCGCGAGTAGCCTAATTGCCTCATGTTTCTTGGATTTCACACCCAACCTCTTCCCGGCGTTCCGCAGACCGGCTTGGCCTATCCCCATTGCTATGCTAATGCCCCCCATTGCAATAGCCAGTGGTACTCCAAGGTCAGAGGCCATAGCTCCTATACCAAGCCCTGAAGTTATCACGCTTATGCCTAACAGACCATGATCACAATACCTCACCCAGGTCCCGTGCATCTTAAAATTTTTAGCGAGCTTATCCCGCTCCTTAATTTCCTTTCTCAGGTATTGTTCGATTTCTTCGATCTTTTTGAGCCTGTATACCTGGCTTTCCTCGGGTATATCGGCACTTTGTGCAGGTGCACTCGGCAAATTCGGGTACAGCTTGGTTAAATCAGCCATTTATTCTATGAGAAGGCACATCGTTAGTCCAGTGAACGAAACCTTTTTCTCATTGTGATATTCGTCTGTTAGCATGAACTCGAGACGGTCCGTAGAGCCCTTCAAAGGCATGTAGATCGGGGTGTCAAAACTCCAGGACAGCATATCCCCCCAGGCGTTTAATTCCTTGGTGGGTAGTAAAGCGAGGATTTTTGATTTTTTACCGTTTAGTAGGGCATCACATTCATCCAACTGAGGGTAAACAAGGCGCAGTCTAATATAAACGTCAGTCTTATATTCAACATCATAATCACCCTTCATATAATATTTTTTACTAGGATCGTAGGGTAGACCCAAGAGCTCTTGCAGTTGTCGATGAATCACCACCGTGTACCCGTCAGTGACACGGAGCCTACAGAGTCCATTTTTCAGGACAAACAGCTTAATCCTCTCCTGTGCCTGACTGTTCACGATAGCCGCCAAATCCTCGATCCTATACAGGCCGTTCATGATCTCAATCCTAATCTCCCTCTGATCAGGCCCCATCTTACGTATGACAAATTCAGTATCGCTGTAAATGTTCAACCATGTAGGCCTGATACTTATCGATTTCAAGGCAATCCTACTATCCTGCCCCAGGTAGTCTTCAAATATCGTAGGTTTGTATATATCGGTAATGTAGAGTTGCTTCATCGTTTTGTTTATAACAAAACGATGAATATCTACTCATGCAACCATAAGGCAAAGTACAAGTCCAACAGGGGAGAATGGCCCCTTGTCGTAACCAGCCTGGAGCATCAGGAACTGTACGTGTCCACGGAATCATACATTTCTGTGGCCTTCCCTGAATTTAGCAAATACCCCATCAAGCCCTCAACAAATTTACTCAATGACCCTGTCATTGAGGGTTGGAAGGGACAGGCCTTGGGCTACTGGAACATTCAGGTTAATTTTGCCACCCATTGCGCAAGCACAGCATTGGGCATATCTGCCAAGCACATGACGGGTTCGGTACCCCTTGTCAACGCCATCTTTAAATTCCACGTGTACTATCACATGCGTCGCATTCTTGCCAGAATGAAGGTACCCATGCCGTATGATGATGGGTTTTCTCAATACAAAAATCCATACTCCACATCTGGATATGCGCAGATGTGTCGCGAGTATGGTGCTAGCCCCAATAGCCTGTACAAGACCAAATCAGTAAGTGCCTCACTCACCAACGGAAGATGGTGGCCCCAGGTTGATGGTGACTATGCAAAATTCATCATGCCGGCAAGTCAAGGCCTAACGTCGGAAGGTCTGACCAAACTAAGTGAAAGTATTAGAGTCTATGTGGTCTTGTTGCCTGGCTCGCAGGCGGGGGCCAAGGCATACCTACTCGGTTCCGGTGCGGACAACTATACATCAAGGCAGATTTTGATGCAGAAATTTGAGGCCATGGTACAGCGTCAAGAGAACGTAGGGCATGATATTACAGAATTCCAGAAGGTAAATTTGTGGGGTATAATAACAACATTTTGATCGCGCCTGCCAATGTCAATGTGGGGGTACAGGTTGATGTGAATAGCAAACCTATTGTCAGGCATGCGGCTGCCGCACCCCTCAAGCATACCATCAAAAACACCTATGCATACCACACCCCCTAGACATACCGAGCATACCATCAGACATGTGGCCAAACATGCTACGCCTCCTAAGCATACTATACCCCCTATACATACCACTGAACAATCGCCACAAAACAAACATGACGATATTAGGGCAACACTGATCACGGCAGGGGTGGGGTTAATTATTGCCTATATATGGGTAAAAAAAATAGTTAATATTACACCTTTTCAACATAGAATACGACAAACCCGGCAGCGGCAGCGATCGCCATGTACAAGTGCTTGGCCGCATATTCGACTACTTTTGCCGCTACCCTCAGGATGAATGATAAAGCCGTACCAATAATACCAGGTAAGGCAGCACCTGCCCTGGCTGCCAGATATTTAAGGAACTTGCCCAGTCTTTCCAGCTGTTTTTCCACAAAGCCCTTTCCCGCACCCGCCGCGGCACTTCCTCCTGCACCTGCTGCGGCACCCCCTCCTGTAACCGCGAGTACAATGGTGCTTATTAATAGGCCAATGGCGGAGACGATATTCGCCAGGGTCAGGCCCTGCTCTTTGAACAAAATTTTAAGCTTCCCAAGGAGGTTGATATCATCCCCGGCGATCTTCATCAACTCGGCTTTGAGATTTTTCAGATGCCGAAAAATCTCGGAGGAAAGTAGACCATGACTCTCCAACAGATCCTTCCTATCCTTTTTCAATTGATTAATATCCCTCTCAAGATCGTCGATATACTTATCCCCTTTCCCCCCAGCCTTCTTCTTAATTTCTTTCACCTTAGCCTCTTTTTTTTTTATCTCGCTATCATATAAAATAATATCACCCTTCAATTTTTTAATTTTATCCTGTAGGTTTTGAATTTCGAGGTTTATTTTCCTCATATCAATGTCCTTAACATCGTCGTCGTCAACAAACGACGTATCGACAAGCTCCCTGGCCTCATATGCAATATTTTGAATACCATCTATTGTATCCATCTCAATATACTCACCCGAAGCCTCATCTTCACCCCTATTCACAAGGACATCAACCTTATTCACGAGGTTCTGGGCCGTTACCCTACTACCTTTGTTGGGTGTTTGATAGTCAAAAAAACCCATGGCATTAATACGATTCTTACCTAACCGATCCCGGAGCACTTTAATAGTTGGAAAGTTACCATTCTGTAACGTTAGTACCTTTTCGGGCAATATTTCCTTACCTGTTACGATTTTTCTAATAATCAGTTGATTATCCCCATCCTTCCTAAACATATTATAGTCGGTTGCGGCGGGCATCAATCCCAGCTCATCCCTAAGTTTCGTGTAGAGGTTGTCGACCTTTGATTCTAGTAGTTCTTGCGCGAGTTTACCAAGTGCCCCTCCATGCTGTTGTTCTCCCTGGGTTGAAGGCCCCGGCGTTGATGGAAGCTGTTGAGTTGATGGGAGCCGTTGCGTATCATCATCATGCCCATCATCACCCCTATCCTCATTCCCTATCTCATGCTCTGGTGTAAATGCCGGATTATCAGCCATTTTATTGGAAGATTTCCTCCATATAATAAATATGAGTACAACATTCGGAATGACACTGGATCCATACACGGAAATGAAACAGCTCTTTGGCATCAAGGGACGCCGTCAGAGGGTACAGATAAGTCATATACCTTCAACCATCAATCAGAATGAAGACCTGTATATTGATATCCCCAACATGTCCCAAAATGACGTCATCTTTCCCGGCAATCTCAAGCTACTATTTGACCTGGTGCTTACAGGGACAAATACGAAGCGTACCCTAGTAAGCAACATAGGCAAAAGTTTGGTGCGGAACCTACGCATTACACTGAATGGCTCTGAAATTCAAAATATATCTGATTACAATATTCTGGCAGTGTACCGGGACCTCTGGCTGCCTAAGTTTGATAGGGAGAACAACCTGATTTTAGAGGGGATCAACCCTAATGACGGCACCATAAGGGCTCTCCAGGTCAAGGCTACTGAGTACGTTGGGACTGATGAGGAAAAAGCCATCGCCGCGGCGTATGGCAACACATTTTCCATACCCCTTGGCAAGATGTTTGAATTGACGGGAGACTTACCGTTTTACCAGGCAGGGCTCCATGACAGGCTACAGTTTGTTCTGCATTTTGCCCCGCATGCTGACGTAATCAAGGATGCGGAGACAGCTGCAGTAGGATCTACGGCAGCCAAGGCTGCCGATGCAGCGTACAAGATCACCAACATCAAGCTGGAGTTTGACAAGATCACCCATGAGGGCCTAGCAAGTGCTATGATGTCGCGGTATGCAAGACTCGCTTTGCCCTATGAAAGGGTCCTAAAGAGCAAGGTGGTGACCATGAAAAAATCTGATACAAGCTACAATCTCCAAATCGATACCCCTGCTAAGAGCCTCAAAGGTGTCCTGCTACTCTTTATAGACCCCGGGAAAGTGAAGGCCTATGCTGGTGGCAATGAAGTATTCTACAATCCCAAGATTGAAAAAATATTCATCACGGTGGAAGGTGAGCCTAATGAGCTCTACTCACATGCCATGCTCCCTAAGGACCACCTTGAGCAGGTCGTAAACATTTTCGGTAGCCACGACTCTAGCGTGACGATTGGACAATTTTTTAACGAGAGGTACGCCTTATGTCTTGATTTCAGAGCCTCTAATGACAATACCCTGCATGGCTCTGGAAGGCCTCTGCAAAGGCTTAGTGATGGGATAACGCTGCACATGACTAAGAAAGCTGACGGAACCGGGGATATACGGTGCTATGTTTATTTGCTGATGGACGCCCAACTGAATATACTCGATGGGCGCTTCCACTCCGTCGAATATTAAGAAATGGCCACGATCGCCTTAATCGTAGCAGGCGCGGCAATAAACGCATTAGCATTCAGCGGTACAAATTTTTTGTTCAACAAATTATCGGGGCATGGAGAAGCGGAGCGGAAGAGGCATGACGAAGCCATAGAAAAATTAAATGAGGCCCAGGCTTAACCCTATTCGGTCCGGGGGGGGGGCGGATTCCGCCCCCCCTGACGGTTTTTTTTTAATAACTCCTTATTGCTTTGTTATATGGCTATGATACTTACTGAGTTTTAATATTTATCTATTAGACACCTGCATGGTAAATTTTTAGGTCCCATACCTTTCAGAGGCTTTGATATTGGCCATTACTCGAAACTACCCCTAAAAATCTCTATGAAATCCTTATAATGGGGAAAATATAATAACTCCTGTTAGGATTAACCTTAGAACTTGAAACTTGCAACACAACTTTGTTTCATCAAGAAGAATCATTTTGAATAATTTGGACACGTGACTAATCCGATTTCCCGATTTTGTCGGATTTTACCCGAAAATCGGAGAAAAACGGATTTTCGGGCAATTTTTGGCAATTTTTTATGCGATCCATGTAAAAACCGGAAGAGATGTTAAATAACTTTTATTTAGCTTTCAGAAACTTCAAACAGAATGTAAAAATTCGCTCTAGAACAAAAGTAATTAAATTTTAAGCAGATAGTGGCATTTTTAACAATTTTCAAGCTTCTGATGACGTCACAGAAAATGTGCTGCCGCAAGCAAAAATTTATTGCCGCCATTTTGTTCCTTTTATGACGTACTATAAGTGTGCCAAGTTTGATTCAATTTGAACAATCTTATGAAAAGTTATTGAGGGGGGGCGGAATCCGCCCCCCCGGTCATAGTATGTTCGAAAAACCCCGGACCGAATAGGGTTAATGTATACGTCAGCGTCAGGCCAAGCTTGACTGGTTCAGTGAGCAACGAGAACTCCAAATAAAGGCTGGTAAAAGCCTTCATGAATTGGATGACGACATGTACAAATTCTATATCGCCTCGAACGAGAAGGCCCCACAGCTATCCGATTTTTACACGCCCTCAAAAAAGCAACAAGATGGGGAATTGACGTTCATCGTTGGCTCCCTATCTCTGCTAGGCTTTGTGGCATACAAATATTTGTAAGAACGTTTTTTCTGACATGTAATAAACATGTCAGAATCATCGCATATCATTACCGAGAGGGAGGCTGAAAAACTAAGCCAATATTACTATACCCCGAAACATCTGTGGACTGGACGTAAGGCCATCAAGCTGCTCGCTGCAGAAGCTGGTCTATCTAAAAAACTAGTCACCCACTGGCTATCCAGGCAGCTGCTCTGGCTACGGCATATGAAAGGCCCTAAAAGGATCGATTACCCCCACTTCATCATTACGGTCCCTAATGAGATGCATCAATTCGATCTGCTGTACATGCCACATGATCGGTTGTATGGGAGCACATATAAGTATATTCTGACAGGTATTGACGTGGCCTCGAGATACAAGGTAGCTAGACCCCTACGGACGAAAAAGGCTAGCGAGGTTGCAGGTATGATCAAGGACATCTACAAGGCAGGACCTTTACACTACCCAAAAACCTTTCAGTGCGATAATGGTTCTGAATTCAAATCGGATGTAGCGAAGTTGCTGGAGGATAAGGGGGTTGAGATTAGGCGTGCTACCACCAAGTACCATCATACTTTCACGGCCTTTGTAGAGTCCTACAACAAGGTACTCGCTGAAAGACTCTTTAAACCCCAAGATGCGCAAGAGCTGGTCACCGAGGATACTAGTACCATTTGGGTCAAAAACTTGTACACTATCGTGGAAGGCCTAAACAATACCAAGACTTCTATGATCGATATGAAGCCCAACAAGGCCATGAAGATGGATGAGGTACCACTCGCAAAAGGCGAAGAATATCCGGAAGAAACCCTACCTGACGACGGTTTGTACTTGTATTTGCTACAACCGGGGGAAGAACATAGCGACTCGAAAAGACGCGCCACCGACGCGTATTGGAGTAGGAAAATGTATAGGTTGGATCGTATAGTAGCGGGTAGTCGCGTGCTGTACTATTTGAAAGACGGTCCCGAAAGAAGCTTCGTTTCAGAAGAATTGATGCTTATTCCAGAGGACGTTCAGGTACCTCCGGAGGAGGTTAAAGGGTGGTTATAACATACAATTTCTACTACTTGTAAGTAGTAGAAATTGTGCTTGGTTGGGTGTACTCAGATCTGAGTACAACTTGGAGGTCAACGAAAACCATACCTGATCGGGGGCCCCCTTGAACCCTACTATTTCAGACCTAGCTGGTAAACCATCCACAGGAGTAGTAAAAATTAGCGTCTCTCTAGTCCTCTAGTGCCGGAACACCCAGGTCATACAGGTCATCCCGAGTAAGATCGATGAGCCTAAAATGGCACCCACAACGCTCCACATGTCCATCCTCTTCAAATCGATTAAAGGCGTGTATACCGTTGGGATTATCAATAACAACAATCTCCTCCGCGCTTGGGTAGTTGTCTTTGAACCACAACCTCTTCTTGTTAATGTTGCGCTGAACACGCGTGCAGTAATAGGGAAGATGATGGTACCCATCGTCGTCCTGTGCGGTATGCTTGCGATGAATTATAATGTCGTTGTCTTTCTTTGGATCTTGGGCACGTGGTACATACCGTTCCTGAAGCCTTGTATTTTTCCGGGCCTGTGCCTCAAGTTCGTACCCGAGTACTATGAGCTGACTATCCCTATCGTCAAGATCATCCTCGAGTATGGCAACGGCAATATCTCTGTCCTCGAGGGCTTGGCGCTGCTTCTCAAGCTCGTCTTGTAGTTTTTTCACACCTGCTCGAGCAAGCCATTTGATGACACCTACGGCCTTGGGCTTTCTGCTACGACGCACAATTTCCAAGGCTCCGTTCAATGTAACGAAGGCATCATGCGGATTTTGACCTTCTTTGAGGGGTGCGGCAGCAGCCCTCATGATATCACGGTGAGGTATGGTTTTCACGTCTCTGTATGTTGCCTTTATATCATCAATATTCAAAAACCTACCCAAGTCGGCACGTTTGAACAGAGGCCGATTCTGGTTGCTAGACAGTAGGGTTTCAATTGCTCCTGCGTTGAACATAACTTGCGACGACATCTTTCTATATATCAATGCTTGCCCAGAGATTTTCCACCGTGGTCATAAATAGTAATTTTACTACCCACAAAAGAGTAGTAAAATTGTGTTTGGCTGGGCGTGCGCTTCCTATTCCGAGACATATCGGTTGCCCTTGGCTATATTTTCGCTTGCCCACATGGGCTGGGTATTGGAATAGTGAAGTCTTTTCGCTACCTCATCAAGCGTCGGAGCATCCCCATTTTCCTTATATTTAATTGGCACCTTGTGATCAATGTGCCACTCTCCATAGTTATCCCATGTCATACCCTCGGAAAACTGGGCTTCAATATGGGTCCGCAGGGTATCGATATCACACCCAAGGTACTCCTGGGAACTGAGCTCCTTGTTTCCCTTTCAGAGCATCGCGGGTTCGGCTGCGTACAACGCCAGCGATATGTCCAGGAGGGCTGCAAATGGGGCATATTGCTCTATGTTTTTGATGGTCGCAGATGCTTCCACCCCCACAGTCCTTGCACTGAGATCTCACCCTTTGATGGAGGCAAATACCACCACCCCCGCATTCTTTACACTGCGATCTCCGCCTTTCATGATGGCAGATCTCACTCCCCCCGCAGTCTTTACATGTTAATCTCATCCTTTGATGGTGACATATTTCACTTCCTCCGCACTCCTTACAGGTGGACCTCCGCCTTTGATGTGGACACTTTGTACGCTCCTTTGACGTCTTGAGAACATTCAAGCATTTGATGCACATTTTTGTCTGTTGGCCATTACGCTTGATCCTAAAATTGTCCATGGATAAAAAATGTTTACATTTTGAACATTTCTTGGCCTCCTCCATATTGTTTGGTAGCCATATCTTCAGGTAGCTTTTTTCTACGGTCATTCGAGAATCCTCCAAGTCCTAGGGTGTTCCAACCTCACGTACAGGCATGCGTGCTTTGACTTTTTCAATTCAACCTTGATCTCATCCCAGTCTGAAATAAGATTGGTTTCGTCGTCGATCATCTTCAAATCAGAGCGGTCATGAGGATACCAGAGGAAAAGCTGCTTCTTCTGCCTCCTCAAATTTTTGGGTAGGGCCGTATATGATTGTGTGAGTAGCCATAAACTATGCTTGCGATGCCTACCACTGATGGCAAGCTCAAGTAGGGGTTGTCGCCGCTTATCAAGGCTTTCATCTGCTATCATGTCATCCACCACGAACAACGTCTCCTCTCCTGCCAACAATGAGGACAATTTTTGAACCCATTCAAACAGCTGGTCCTTGGGATTGATAAGGAACACATAGAGGTCTTTCTAGAGCGATGCCCTCTCAAGGTATGTCTTATTCCATTCCAGAGTAGGGCATAGGACAACTATATTGTGGTAGTATTTCATATATTCGTCCTCAAGTAGGTCAAGGACACGTTGCGTCTTGCCACAACTTGTTGGGCCTGTAAAAATACAGGTATGGGGTTCAAGGATCACATCTAACATTTATTGATAACCCCATTTCCTGTTATCAATTTTGGGGTACAGGGCGGCACATATACAACAGATCAGCACGCCACCGTGATTATTTACCAAAGACCCCCGGCAGGCAGGGCAGAGCTTGGTATGTTGAGTCTTATATTCGAGGGGTGGTGGATCAAATACCAATTTTCCCTGTAGGCATTGCAATACTCTGCGATACCTCGCAGCCAGCAGTACCTTTTCCGGGCTCTCAGGGGGTGCTCCGATGAGTTCGATGTACTGATATATGATATCATTTGTCAACAGGGTGTAAAAAAGTAGGTAATTCTCATCCTGCTGAAACCCCCTAATTTCCTTGTCATTAGCAAGAGGATCGACCTTGTGTTCGATAACCGGGTCCTTGCATTTTTTGGCATGCCGCATCTCCTTCGCCCTGGCTAGGCAACCTTTAGAACTCTTCGTCCTGCCATTGCCCTAATCTTGAACATCTCAGGGGGAAACAATTTGTGACATTTGTAACAACATTTTGAATCCATTTACTATTTCCGGGGCTCGCCTCCTCCATTTTCTATTTGCCTATACGACAAACAGAAATTTTAATAGCTGGTCTATTTCAGTTTGGGGACAATAGACCCTGGGAGCCATCCCTTCTTCACCGCCATCTCGCGACTCGCCCTACCTGCTGCGAAATACGCCACCATCTTCAGTACATCCTCAGTATCCATCTTGGTAGATGGCCTCGTAATACCAAGGAACTTTTTACCTGCCATGGCATAGGCGAAGGTGAAAGATAGGTCTACGACGGTTTCGTATAACATATCCAAAATCTCCTTTTCTTTAGGTGTTACGTTGCTTGTACTCATTTATTATAACATTTTGAACATTTCAATATGAGGTTGGGCTTTGCCCTTTTGTTGAGGTTCGGGGGTGGGTTTGTGAGTTTCTCCATCATTTTTACCCCCCCCCCCCCTACCAAATTTATACCATACGCCAACTCCTATCGCGAGCACGGCCAGCGTCCCTACACCATAAAGGTATACATTGGCCATCGACTTACCAGGACCTGCGACAGGTTCTTGATCATCTGGCGAAGAACCTTTGCCCACGTTCTTCTGTAGGTTGGCCTTGTTCTTCCGGTTCCATTCGGCAAGTCTCTTGCCAGCAGCAACACGACCCTCGTTCTTCTTGGTTATAACTTGGTTAGCAGACTCTTCGCTCATTTATCTTATAGCTATGAATGGCTATAAGATAAATTTTACCCTGATCTTCAAGGCTCTTTCTCTTTGGTCTCCGCCTCCGCCTCCTCCTGTTTTTTACTCATATGTCTAGCCGTGTGGCCCATTACCAATATTGGGGCTAGGCATCTACCTACGGTGCAGTACACAAGAATCCCTAGGTCTGTCATGGCATCCCTGATGATGGGGTCCTCCTCAATGTCCCTGCGCAATTCGTCAACACTGTCAATATCGATAATATTTCCAATCATGCCGGCATAGAGGCTGATAACATGGGTAGACAGTGCCTTAGCCGTTTTCTCTCCTTTCTCGTGGAGCTCACGTTGAATGTACTCGGTATATACTTTATCGATGGCCTCATCAGGGGCCTTGTCAATAAACCCCTCGGTACATTTTTTGGGTAGATGTCCCTTGCCTTTGCGTAGAGCTTCTTTTAAAGCTTGGCGTTGATCGATGGGTTTCTCTATCTGTTCGAAATTTTCTGCAGGGGCTGTGTCGAATATAGTCGCGAGCTCTGACATATTTATTAATAGTCTTTTGTAACGATAAAGAACATAAGCAATCAGAGCATACGGTAGAAGTATGCTAATTAGTAAACATACCTCCATTTAGTTATTTTGAGGAGCCCCTGGTTTTTTTGTTGTTGTTTGAAACTCGGAGGGTTTTTTGAGTTTAGGGATCTTTTGAATCTTGGATTCTATCCCTGACTGATATGGAACATTTTTCACTTTCATTGGTTCAATCCAACTCCCCCTGTGACCACAGTCGCCAACGCAAAAGAATCGCTCGCAATCTTTTCCCCAAGGCATTCTTTTATTTTATCAACCATGATGGTTAATAGCATGGGTCAAAAATGCTTACAACATAAGCGGGGAGGTATGTACCCCGTCGTCATGTACAGACCTTTTATCGTAAAAAGCAGAGAGACCGAGCTTGTTTTGTTCATACGTAATCATACCCTGATCATGTACCCTAAAGCCTACGTTTTTGGCCATGTCTAGACCACCCCTTAGCGCACTCATGTATCTTGACCAGGTCACGGCATTTTGTTTCTTCGACATACCCTTACATGAAAATTTCGTACCCTTTTTACCCTCCACAAAGTAGCACTTGGCTGTCAGGGCAATCATCCGAAACCCAATGAATTCCGCTTTGAATAGCCCCCCTGTTCGACTCGAGTATTTATCGGTGACCAGCCAGTTTTTTACATCTTTGTCGTAAGTGTCAAGCAGTTCGGGGCGAACGACATCCCTTAACTCTTCCCCAGAGATGGCAAAATACGCACTGTCAGTGTCCATGTAAATATATTCAAAATCCCGACGATCCACGTACTTGTCCAGAAAATCGTAATAAAATTCCAACATCCGAAGCTTGGCTAGTTGGTACACTGCAATAACGCATTGGTAGGCCCTATCGATGGTACACTTGTGTTTGCCTTTTCTAAGCTCGTACGCATCCCCGATTTCTTCGAGATCTTCAAGGTATGGGCTTCGCAGGGCTGCTTCAACCTCCTTTTCATTCCGTGTCTCGCTAGGTCTTCAATCATTTTGCCATAGAACGAGTTCCCTTTCAATTTGGCCGTATCTCCCGCAATACGTTTATCAGGGTCCTTATCGGCTTCTCGTCGTGCATCGGCAATCTCTTCCGGAAACCATTCAAAGGGCCTACCTCGAGTGTACTTGAGGAATTGGTAAAAGGCAGTCACTTTCAACCCATGATCGAGGTACTATTTTAGCACAGGGGTATATAGTAGGATCTTTTCAGCCTTTAGCAGCCCCACGAGCTTACGCGTACCCGGAACACGCTTGCGACCTGTAGCTTTTAAGTACTCATGCATATGCTCGGGGATTTGATCGTCGGGTATCTCCCTCACAGCAAACAGTGGAGCCATTTCGCCGAATTGTCACGCAGTTCTTCGGGTACTTCGATATCCACCTGCACAAACCCAAAGAGCGATCCATCTAGCACACCCCGCGTTAGTATCTCGATATTGTTTTCTGATGTTGGTGTAGCCACCTTGATCAGCTTTTCCTTCCCACAGGGAAAATCCTGCATCAAGGTACTCGGGTAGAGCATGTTTGCGTCGTACCCTAGAATGGTCTTGCACTTGTGGGGTTCGCCGTAGGCTTGAGATCTGATACCCGTCACGTCTCGTTCGTGGTATCTACAGAATACGATCGCGGGGCCACCCACCATCCCCGTCTGTAAGAGCCTGTAGGCCTCATTCCTCGTACATTTTTCACATGTTTTACGTACCTCCTTGCAGGCCTTACAAGTTTTGCTATAGCACGAGTCTTCGCACTTGTGCCTGCCGGGTTCCCCCGGAGCGTATAGCTCCAACTTGGGGTTCAGCCGTAGAGACTTGTTCAACACGTAGCGCATTGACACACCTGGAATACTCACCGCATCCTTCAAAATGTCTATCTCGTCGTCGTAATACTGCAGCCTCGTCTTATCCACGGCCTCAATGAAAGGTTCCACATCGGCCAGGTTGTACTCGCGCAGCCAGTCCATCATGGTGACGCAGCCTCGTCTGTAAAACTCGGCGCGGAATGTCTCGTACTCTTCATTAGATAGCTGGTTTTTCCCACTTAGCCGGCTATAAAAGTCCTCGTGCGCGACAGGCCCAACATGGTTCAGCTTGTCGTGGCCTGCTAGCCATTCATATGGAAACATGAGTTTTTGTAGCTTACATTCCAACGACTTGCACCAACCGGCATAGCTCAGCCCGGGGGCAAGGAAATTTTTGATGTCGAGAAATTTAAACCTCGAGGTGGTAAGGAACATGTAGTCATTGTCCTTCTTAGCCACCCTGATCTTATTGCCCTGCGCGATTTCTTCGACAAAATACCGCTTGATCAAGTTTATATCGTATTTGCCACTGTTAAACCCAATTACGGCTACTTGGCTTACCCACTCGTTCCACAACTCCTGGTTCTTTTTGGATAACATATCAAAATCGTCGGTCTTGGGGTACATTCTATCTACCTCTTCCACAATGAGGGCATGCCTCTTTTCCAGCTGCTCCACAAGCTGTTTAACCAAGACCTTGGGATTCTCGTGCTCAATGAACGTCGGGTGGTTATTCAAACTATCGGCAATACCAACACTTACAGGAACATGTCGTGAAAGATATGTTAAATCAGATGTTTGCCGGTAATTCAAAGGGTGTAGGAGGGCCTCGATATCAAGTACCAGGTAGTGAGGATAGGGCCTGAATTCCTTCCGAAAGTACCTCTTGATTTTGGGTGGTTTCTCACATTCCCAAGCTGTGACGAGGCTGTAACCCTGTTCCCGTATCATCCTTTCCTTAGACAGGGTTGCACCGTACCGAGCCTTGTCCGCGTCGGTTCTATCAGGCTGACAGGGACACCCGTGCCATTTGCAACCGTTGTATTCATAGACGGTCCTTGTGATAGGATCGTAGCCATCAACTTTCCACTCCTTTTTACCCTCACAGATAACCCGTTCTCCTCCATGACCACATAGTGCGTGATGGATATGCCTTCCGGTTTGCTTCGACATGTATTCGATCCATTTTGAAGCATCGTAGCTAAAACCCTCATCATAAAAGACCTTCTCCGCCTTGCTAGGCATACGTTTAACCTTCCCGCCCTTGCAAATGATTGTCGTCTTGACACCCTCGCATTCGTTCCCCTTATGCCGTGATAGGTTGGAAACCTTGGTAAACAGTTGTTTGCATATATCACATTCCCATTTCTGTTGGGCTAGCACGTCTAAATCTTTGATGTAGAAACAGTGCCCATCCAGCATACCAAGATTGATAGTGTCAAAACTCTTTTTGTACTGCTTTTGCCCATAGACGAGTCGCCATGGTGCCTTCCCCGAGTTTGTCTTGGGCTCAAAGACTCTGATGTTGATCCCGAATTGTTTGGCGACGCCCTCAAGATCCACCAGCCTTGTGGGGCGCACATCTTCGCGCTTAAGTTTAGGGTCCTCGTAGTAATTTCGAGCTAAAGTGAGGGCTGTTTTTGTTAAACGTTCCGTTCCCCGTGCCACGTCTGCCCTCTCCCTTACAGCTAAGCATCTCCAAAAGCATAAGTTGTCCGTTCGTTCTATTTTCCCATCCATAGCGTAGATGCACCTCTTGTTTCGCAGCCAATTCGGGAGAGGGCCGCATCCCAGGAGAGGTTCGCGCGTGCTTATCACCTTGATCTGTACGTGATCAAAAACGATTTTGCCCTCGTATGCTCCGGGGTCTCGGTGGTCCTAACAGGTGGTAAATAAGCCTTGGTCCAAAACTCGCCATCCTCCAAATCGAGACGCTTCATCTCGCATGCTTCAATGAACGCCTCGATTTCCGCTATACTTGACAGCGACATGGAGCTCTTGGTTTTGTGATATTCAGACATACCGCCTCCACCTTGGTAAATATCACACCCGAAGCTATACACGACCTTAACACGCATTTCCATATGGGGTTCAATTTTTTGCATAATAGCATCCTTCAGAGGTTGATTCAAATGGTGGTTGAACCGCCATGTTTTGATCCTATTTCCATCCTCCAACATCTGGATATCGTCCTCAGGGCCTTGAATATCCTCCGTGTAGTCCCCCCTTGCCTCCTGTTCAACCTCGTCGTGAAGCGTTGTCCCTCCTGAAATATGTTCTTTTGCCTTGTTGTAGTAGAAGGCAACGGTATCCCGCACACTCTGTAATCGATTGGCAAGAGCGTCACGAGTTGCTGCCACTGGTGCCGACACGGTGCTATATAGTTTGCTGATTGCATTCCTGAACCAACTCATCTTCTCTTTCTTATATACACATTTCGGATTTCTTGTGAAGTGGTCAAAAAGTTGAGCAAGTTGGGAATTTCCCTTACTCCACTTGCGCATACTTTTTTGTCACATTACTGCACATGCGTTGATGATCAGTGGATTTTTGCTGATGATCAGCGGTATTTTGTGCAATGGAGCGTGACAAAAAGTTGTGACGTCACAAGTGAAATTGTGTATGATATTTTTTATGAGAGTTTGACCGTGGTTTTTGGAAAAGTGTGGATATAATGACTCCCTATACTAGCTATTTCATTTCACGAATGACGGAATTGACATAGAACATATTTTCGCGAATGGCGTAATGGCATTTAAAGCATTTCAAATGCTAAAAGAAAAGCTTTCGGCTAGCCAAAATGCAAGAAAAATCGCGCACCAAACCAAACAAGGTTTAAAGAAGCTTTGTGAAAAAATTTACATGCAAATGCAATGAAACCAAATTTGCACAGGGCAAATTTGGCGGATTTGAAATGGGTATTATGTTAGAAAGATAAAATTTAGGAACAAGCATGTTCAAAAAATAGAGACAATTTTAACACGTGAGACAGAGAGAAGATGACGTATAGGCGTCATAGTCATGGATAAGGCGCGAGAGACGGCGTACGGGAAAATATTACAAGACCAGACTCGGTTGTGATAAAGGTGAGACCAGGTGTGCATTTATACCTACACGGCCTACTAGAGATGCACAAATTTTTTTAATTTTTATCATATTCATTGACGACTTTGCTCCAAAAAAATGAAATGGTTAGGGCAGAGTTTTCCTACCCAGGAGACCAGCGTGGTTTTTCTTACAACCACCGGGAGATCGAAAGGATCAGGTCTAAAACTCCACACGAGTGACCAAAAGTGACTACGAGTAACTACTATGAGTGTCCACGAGTGACTACAAGTGTCCGCGAGTGACCATTTGTGACTAATAGCGACTACAAGTATGAAAAAGCATGCCGAGAGGCGGCCATGTTTTTTTATACAGATAATAGACCAAAAAGTTAACCTATGTCCTTGGTTCTTCCAGGATCAAGCTATATTTGCCTCTGGACATGCTTTTCCATTCTTGTAGTCACTCGTAATCAGTAGTAGTCACTCGCAGTCACTCGTGATCATCCGTAGTCATTCGTGGTGCTATTCGTGTGGAGTTTCAGACCTGACGAATTGAAAGAGTACTCAATTTTAATATCCTTGAATTGAAGAAAGCTTATTTAACTAGGGAAAGTTTTTTTATAGATCATGCCTAACAACCCAAAGCCATTGTAGACAGAAGTACAGGAAGACAAAAGGTATAAAGCAAAAGCTTTTCGGTATAAAATCATCGTCAGTGCATATAAAATGTTACTATGTTACAATTATTCAGTCAGTACATACAAAAACATAATGGTCCTAAGAGATCAAACGAAATAAACATTGTTGTAGTTGCTAGTGACAAAGATTCGTGTGTCCTGGTAATGAATAAGGAAGATTACATCAAGAAAATGCAGAAAATGATAGACGATGGCATAGAGCAAAAAATCTATGAGCCAACACAGGATAATACATTATCAGATTTGAAACGTTTTCAGGATTTCCTTTACAGAAATTTCAGAAGATACAGTAAGTATGAAAAAATGCTTCCATCCTCAAATCAACCGGCACAACTCTATGGTACTGCCAAGACGCACAAATTTTCAAACTTAGATGATATAAACCTAGATAAACTAAAGTTTAGACCCATTATCGCACAGTCAGGAACATGCACCTATAAGGCTGCTCAGATAATTGGAGATTATTTAAAACCATTATGCGACGATAACAGTTACATTATAAAAGATACTCAAGACTTTGCAAATATGATTAGAGACCAACCTCCTCTATCACAAAACGAAGAATATGTTTCTTACGATGTGGAATCTTTATTCTCAAATGTTCCAATCAATGAAACAATTGATTATATCATTGATGAAATTTACACACATAAAAAGTTACCACAGATTTGTAGCAAGTTAATTTTCAAACGGTTACTTCACAAGTTAACAACAGATGGTACCTTTTTATTCAACGGAAATTTTTACAAACAAATCGATGGTTGCACGATGGGAGGTCCCTTATCCGTCATTTTTGCAAATATATATTCGACGAAATTATAGAAAGAAGTTGTACCACAAAATCCGAAGTTTTACGTCAGATTCGTAGACGATGTCATCTGTAGAAGATACAAAGACTCACCAGATGCAATATTCGAACAGATCAACAATTATCACCCACGTATTAACTTTACGATCGAAATAAATCCTACACGTTTTCTAGACACTAAACTTGTCAATAACGGTGACAAGTTTTTCACTGAAGTCCATAGAAAACCATCGAAGTATCCAGTTCCATGGACATCAAAGATCCCAAAACGTTACAAAAGAAATACGATTATTGGTGATCTTAGTCGCGCGTACCGAATTTCTTCAGATTTTGAGCAAGAAAAATCAATAATAAGGAAAAAGTTCGAGGACGCACTGTACCCAGTTAGATTCGTCAACAGAGTGCCCAATCAATTCAAAGATCGCTTGGTTATATCTGATGACAAATTCATTATACCGAAAATGTTTCTCCTAATAGAACTTCCATACTGTGAAGAAAACGAATTAATCTCCAGGAGGTTTTTAAAAAAGTTTCACGAATTTACAAACGGTATATTTGACGTAGTTATTTCGTGGAAAACTAAGAAAGTCAAACAGCTATTCACTTTGAAAGAACGAAATCCCTATCCGTCATGTAAAATATACGAAGGAGTGTGCTCTTGTACAGCAACTTATATTAGGGTCCATAGGCCATTTTTTTTACTTAAGATCTGGGGCGCGTTGTTAAGACTATCGAATAGTGCATGGAAATACGGTTTTAACGAGGGGTCAAACAGCTTCCAACGATCACTCGTTCAAAAGTTATGAACAAATAAGTTGAACTAATTGGAGTCAATTTTGGTCGCAAAAATGCTAAATTCTTGGTGAAGCGTGCAAAATAATTTGGCACAAAAACAGAGGATAAAATTAGTCAGAAAAACGCTATTTTGAGGTCACTTTCAAACACGTGTAACTTTTTACTGACAAGACATTGACCTTTCATATTTTAAGGGATGAGAGATAACTAATTGCTAAAATTAACTGTGCATCTATTTTTATCATATGACGTCATACATCCGCCATTTTTGAATGACCAAATATGGTAAAAAATAGTTACAGATTGAGAAAATCCAGTAAAACACTATATAAATTACAGTTGAAAAGAGCAATACTTTGAAATTCATAAGACACCTCATACTTAAAAAAAATCAATACTTAAATTTTTATCACATGACGTCATACATCCGCCATTTTTAAATGACCATATATGGTAAAATAGCTAAAATTTAGATAAAAACTGATAAAAACGGAAATAAAAAAGTTGAAAAAGCAATACTTTGAAATTCTGAGGGATGAGATACCTCATTGTTAAAAAAAAAAACTTCTATTTTTATCACATGACGTCATACATTCGCCATCTTTAAACGACCATATATGGTATAATGGCTAAATTTTATATAGAAACCTGTTAAAAACGGAAATAACAGTTAAAATAATTTGAAATTCTTAGGGATGAGATACCTCATTGTTAAAAAAAAACAATACTTCTATTTTTATCACATGACGTCATACATCCGCCATTTTTAAATGACCATATATGGTAAAATAGCTAAAATTTGCATAAAAACTGATATAAACGGAAATAAAAAAGTTGAAAAAGCAATACTTTGAAATTCTAAGGGAAGAGATACGTCATTCTTGAAAAAAAATACTTCTATTTTATCACATGACGTCATACATCCGCCATCTTTAAACCACCTATATGGTAAAATGGCTAAATTTTATATAGAAACCTGTTAGAAACGGAAATAACAGTTAAAATAATTTGAAATTCTTAGGGATGAGATACCTCATTGTTAAAAAAAACAATATTTCTATTTTTATCACATGACGTCATACATCCGCCATCTTTAAATGACCATATTTGGCAAAATAGCTTTGAAATTCTGAGAGATGGGATACCTCTTTGTTGAAAAAATAATACTTCTATTTTATCACATGACCTCATACATTCACCATCTGAAAATTGTGAAATTATTTAAAAACAGAAATATAGAATATATAAGTATATATATCGTATGGCATCATCCTGATAGAAACAGTTCACTACTTTTCGTGTGTTGCACTAAACCATCCATAAACAAGCCATACAAAATGACGAATTCGGCAACTAGCCACAAGTATTGACGAACCTCTAAAAGTAAATAAAAGACATTTAAAATATTTCCAATAGATATTTCAACACAAAAATGTGAAACATTTTAATGTGTGTAATATACCAGTAACTTAAACAAGAAAATTGAATTTAGGTTCCAAAGCCTTACTGAAAAATAGGGCATCATAAAAAAGTGAATACAAATCTCAACATAAAACTAAAAGTGTAAAAATTTACATATTTCTTTAATTAGCTACTCATGCACATACTAACTATATATAGGAGTAAACTAATGCTAACCTATAACAATATGACGTCTCCTTTTTCAAAATCTAGCAATAATGGGAAAGACCACACTTTCTCTTCTTCATTATCATAACTAACATTGTACAATGTTCTCTTTGGGGTTTTCTTATTATGTTTGTCAATGGATAAAACCTTTCCCCTGCACCAAAACACTTCTTCTTCATCTTCTTCCTTAACTCTGTGTTGAATAAAATATCCAATTAACTTCTCAGGCACCTCTACAAACATGGTAAATTTTTCTGATTTTGGCTGTGCTGTTAACTTTCTAATTCTTGCATCCTTGATTCTTGACATCATTTCTTTCTTTTGTTTCTCAACTAGTTTATCACGCTCATCTTTAGATTTCGTGTTTGTAGATTTTAATTGATGTCCAGCAGGCAAAGAACTTACTTTCATAATTAACTTTAAGTTTTCAAACAGTTCGCCCCATTCTAAATTTTGTCTACGGCCACCAACCACTTTCGTTTTGTTGTACAGTTTCATATTACACTTAACTGACATGACATGTCTGTAAAATTCCAATTGCGCCAAAATTGTCTCACATCTAGCAGTCTCTGGAACATTGGAAATTGATGATTCAGCTTGCTCAATGGTCATCCAGGCTTGCAAACCCAAGGAAACAAGATTATTCACAGCGTCTGCTTTCTTTAATGATGTTTTTTCTTCAGCCTTTCTTTTCTCTTCTTGTTTTTTTAATAAATTGAGTCGTTTTTGTTCTTTCAAATCAGCTTTTCTAATATTGTATTTCTCTTTCATCTTTGTTACTTGCGTTCTTGCTTGTTGCATCAATTTTATTTTTTCTTTATCTGATTTTGCATCAAACCAAGTAAGCGTTTGGTTCCTAGACCACATCGTTAGGGCTTGTATTGTCTGAATAGAAGCATTTGGTTTGGTTCGTACAAGAAGATCTAGAATAGCAAAGTCACTTTCAGATGCTTTATTGGTTGTGGGTACAATTGTTGATGACTCCTTCACAGTTGTAGAAGCATTCCAGTACTTTCCTCCAGGTAGCTGGTCAACACATTGTCTTTCCAAAATTAGAACCAGGACATGACAAATAACTTCTAAGCATTGCTGTGTTAAAACATCAAAATCATCATCTTCGGTATCTTCAAACAACTTTTTGAAAACCTCATCATCATGAATCACTGCATTATCCATATCAAATATGTTTTCACCACTTAGTAAGGATGAAGCATCTTTACAAAGATCAGAGAGCTTGATTTTAAGTCGGAGTAAGAATGGGTTTAGTTCTAATATACTTTTACAGCTTTCTATAATTCTCCAAAGTGGACCTGTAATTAATTTATCAATAATTCCCAAAGCTCTAGCTTCAGCATAGAATAACTTCGTTGAAATATCCTCACCAACTGCTTTTAGGAGATTATTAGGATTTGGCCAATTTTTCAGAAAATCAACAATTGCATCATGATGAAAATAAAGTGCAGCAGCGTTGTAAAATAAAATGTTAAACCGGTTACCTATAAATGGTGCAAAATAAGATTTCTCTTGACGACCTGCTAAAAAGGAATTAAAGTACGATGCAACACCACATTCATCACTACCCCGAACATGAAAAGCTTTACAAGCTGTCCGTATTAATCTCACTACAGCGGCTTCTTTTGTATTAAATGCAAATACCGTTTCATATGTGTCACACATAATTAACTTTTCAAAGGAATTCAATACTTTGTCTGTTTCTGACGCAAAATTTGCAAGAAGGTGCAGTTAACAAAAGAAATTACCCATATCAGCAATGTCATTTCTTTGTTTTATAGACAACATTTCCCAATTTTCAAATATGTACCTTTGGTAGCAACTCCTCTCTTACTGTTTTCAATTGAGCATTAAACAATGGATTTATTGGACCAAGGTCAGACATTGTGCTTTTTATTGCTGATATTAATTTAGCAAAATTAAAATCTTTATTTTTCTCATCCAACACATCACAGATATCATCTATTGTTTCTGTAAATTTTTTTAGCACACTAGCTGCATCTCCACCGGCTACCTCAGACAATCCAAAAGATAAAGTTTTGACTTCACTAGTCGTTATCTGAAAATTTTGGTAATGCTTGTGATATTTACTAGTACCATCATGAAGACAATTACCCATTGTTTTTCCATCATTTTCAAGCATTGCTTCTGCTACTTGAAACTGAGATAAAATTAAGGCTTCTTGCATTATACGAGATTTTACCCCAGTTGATGGCAAACGACCAATTTTTTTTTTGCCAAGTGTTCCAATAACCACCTTAATGACGTCGTTTACTTTTTCCATACTAACGTTCAATGACAACAACTCCATAACTACCTCACGTATTTCATCACAATATCTTCCTCCTTCAAAAGTTACTATTTCTTCATCACCTAAAAGTGCCACTAACATCTCAAGTTCCTTATTTTCCTTTTCTAAACTTTTAGCACTGACTACCAACTGTTTATAATCTTTTCTAATAAAGCTTATGTCATCACATTTGGCGTGTTCTGCTTTCTTTTTAAGGTTACTAACCTTTCGTCTTAACTTAGTTTTTTCACCATTAATGTCATTAATTTTAATATGACAAGCATCCAACTTCTCATTGAGTGATTGTATTTCATCACTTAAGGTGAACAAATCAGACTGATTTTGTAAATTTTGTTTCTGCTGTTTAGTTATTTCATTCTGTTTGAGAGCAATTTGATGATCCCTGTACTTAACTTTTTTTGCAAAGTTTCTCACTTTTTCATTACTTTTCGATCTTAACAATTTCAATTTACCTTCAACATCGTCTAATTGTAATTTTTTCAAGTCAAACTTTCTTCTTAACACATCAATATCTTTTTTCAAGTGTTTGTTAGTTTTCATAAATTTGCTCAATTTCATACTTACATTCTTAACTTCTTCCAAATATTTTAAATATTCAAACTCCAGATCATCATAACTTTCCATTTTTCTTTTTAATGACGCATTTTCTAATTTAGTTTTCCTCAAATCTATTTTCAGCAATTTTTCTTTTTTCGGTGGTAGAGGCAGCTAATGATCTCTCATGAGAAGACTCTTGCACTGGCAAAATAAACTTCATTTTTTTAAAAGGTTCAAGTTTCTTTGATTTATTTCTCATCAATTCTTGCATCTTCTGGCAGGTTCTATTGACCTTTGTATACAAACTTAGCTGTGAACACGTCATCACACAATTAAATGTAGCTACGAAACTAGCACACATGGAAGACATACGTTTATCTTGCAGTTGAGAATACCAATTATAAATATCTTTATTCTCCATTTTCAATGTGGTAAACTAACTCAACTGATTCAAATCTAAAACAAAGTTTACATACTTTACTATCCAGTCTTTAATTATATACTAAAAACAAAACTTGACTTAAAATACTGTACTGTACTCTAGTTATGCTAGAGAAGACGGCGCCGATAAGCCGCAAACGCCTGCATATATATATATACGCTGAACTTGCCCGAAAACGGCGTATGCGGCTTATTGGCACCCTCGTTTTGCTAGAGAGCTAGCTAGCTATATATACGTAATAATATATACACTGATTACACTAATCTAGCTAACTAATAGAGGTAAAATTAGGTGTTATAACAAAAGTGTTGAACTATTGCAGTTAATTTTGCTAGCTATGTAACTAGCAAACAAAATTATGAAATACTCTAGCTAGCTAAGCTTTAACTAGTAGCTAAACTTAACCTATTTTCCTAACCTTGCTAGCTAAATTTCTAAATTTCTATACTAGTAACAATCAAACTTTCACATGTGAAAGTATACTAGAACATTACATATTAAGGTATAAAAACCATACCTACAAAACAAAATCAAAAATATGTAGACGCCATTTTAAAAAATATTTTACGAAGCTGCTTGCCAGCTCTTTAAATGCTGTAAAACGGGGGGCGACGACAATATATGGTTGACAAAATCAAATTTCCGATACAACATGGTACATATATAACTTAATAGACGATATCGCAGTTGCCGTAAAATTTGAACTGCGCAAATTTATCAATTCTTGAATTTTTATTTGTTGACGTATAATGTAACAGTTTTGTTTCGCTTCGAAGTGCACGAATCACAATTTTCATAAATTTTACTACGAGAACATTGTTCATTATCTATGGCGTTGTCATAATCATGGCCGTTCAAAAAAGGTGTTTGTGATGGTACGTCGCATAAATTCAAGTCATCAGATCCATCACGAAAAACTTGCCGTGCTTTAGGTGGTGGTAAAAGTGAAGATCTTTCAGTTGGTAGTGAACGTTTCGTCGGATTTGATTGATAACCTTTCATATATAACGTCGGTATTCTGCATATATCGGAACAATACCCAGCAGCAAAATGGTTCGAGCAAACTTTCGTTGACATAGAGATTTTGAATTTACCACCCCGATTCAAAGCCTTCTCCCAGCTTTTAGCATCTTTCTCAGTTTTAGGAGAATGCCATCGTAGAATGCCAACATGAGACATTATGATCAACCTGAAGAAGTGAAAATAAAAGAAGACAGATTAAAAATGAAGCATTTAAGCAAAATTCCTAGCATGGGTATTTGTATGACTTGAGTTATCAAGCATCCAAAGAGCTGAAATAGACTGATAAACCACAAATAGTTCAAACAAACATAGAAAACACTGTCATTGAATATTTGTAGAACTTGCTTTGCCAGCTAGCTAGCTAGTGTGGGAGAGTTATATATATTAAACTCACTTATCGGGACTGTTTCTTCCATTACTGCATCCATATACAGCACAGTAATCATTTTTACCCATAACGGTCCAAATTCAATAAAATATATCTTGCTAATAATGTAATAATGTACGAATAATGTAATCGATATCTTTCTTTACTCAAGGCAACGCTGTGAAAGACCGTAAAATCGCTTCGCTGTTTATTTTCATCCCCAGAACAATCCCAGAATGCTTTGCGCAGTTCAAATTTTACGGCAACTGCGATATCGTCTATTAAGTATATTTGGAGATAGGATAATATTTAACGGCGTGGCTAAAGAACCGGTACCGGCTCTTTAACTAAAGAACCGGTACCGGCTCTTTAACTAAAGAACCGGTAAATTTTTAGCCGGCTCTTTAACTAAAGAACCGGTTAATTTTTTTAGGTTCACGTGATTCATCTGGACCACCATGCTATACGGCGTGCATTCCCTATGCGCGCTCTTTCCAAAATGGCTCTCATTGCGGAAGGTCAGTTCTGCTCTTCGTTCGAAGAACTACAACAAAAAATTAGCTTGTATAAGCAGATAAATTTTACTGAATTGTGGATAAGGGATTGTAGAACCATAAAAGCAGCACAGGGAAGGTTTAAAAAAGAATTAAATCCTGATTTGAAATATTACGAGTATGCATGTGTTTACGGAGGAGGAAGGTCGTTCAATTCTCGTGGGTCAGGATTGCAAACGTCATCGTGAGTAATTTTTTATTTATGCTTATCCTAAATTGTCAGCTCTTTTATTTTGTAATGTTTTCCATAGAACTATGCAACAAGGATGTCCCTTTACCATAGCTGTAAGAGTGTCTAAGGATGGAAAACACTTACAAGTAAATTCATTTATAGAGGATCACAACCATCCTGTCAGTGAGGTAAATATGCCTTATTCAATGCACATCTACCTATTCAAATTGTTAAATTTTTCTTGGTTAACCTTTGCCTTTAACAATTATGTCCATCTGCAGTAAAAGGTCTTTTTGTATAATTTCCTCAAGTTTAAATAAAAAGAACAGAGGCATATTCCCTGTTTTTAGTCAGTCTGGGTAGTGAGCTAAGAGGGTTTCTTTCGTACTCATGCTCCCATTACATAACGTTGGATGTTTTAGGTGGGGTTTATGACCATGACAAATAACGCACCACAGAATTTAATAATTAGGGCTGTTACGCCAAATGTTTTTGAATAAGTTTTTACAGTAATGCAATTCTCACAGTTCGTTAGGAAATTGTGTGAAACTCCTGTGGTCTAAAGGTAAGATTCTTGTGGAGAATTTCATAAGAGATCCAGGTTCAAATCCTGGCAGGAGTTAATAGGGCCAAAGTAATGCCTCTCTTTGGTCATGGGTACTTTGTTTTTTGCAGATACAGTGTGCAAAAGCAGTATTTGGAAATATGGCATGACAAGTGAATAAATATATCTATATTTAAGTTTTTATAATTCTAATTTTAGAATGTTCTCTTCCCATTGCATTTTTTGATCAAATATTACTCCAATATCCACTTTTATTTCATAAAGTTACTGATTACTTGTCTTCTTTAAAGAAACTTTTAACCAGCACTCAAAGTATCTCTGAAAAAACCCGGTGCTTTAAGTCTATTGAAATTCACACGAAAAAACCCGGCACTCTCAGTATTTCTGAAAAAAAAAACGGTGCTTTAAGTCTAATGAGTCTCACGAAAAAACCGACACTCTAAGTCCACTGTCTCTACGAAAAAAAACCGGTTCTCTAATATTTCTACAAAAAAACTGGCACTCTAAGGTAACCTTGTCTCCTACAAAAAAACCGGCACTCTAAGTCTAATGAGTATCTTACAATAAACCGGCACTCTAACTTTTACGAAAAAAACCGGTTCTCTAAGTATCACTGCAAAAAAACCGGCACTCTATAACCTTTACGAAAAAAACCGGTTCTCTAAGTATCACTGCAAAAAAACCGGCTCTCTAAGTATCACTGTAAAAAAACCGGCACTCTAACTCTACTGTCTTACGAAAAAAACCGGCACTTTAAGTATCACTGCAAAAAAACCGGCACTCTAAGTCTACTGTCTTTTACGAAAAAAACCGGCACTTTAAGTATCACTGCAAAAAAACCGGTACTCTAAGTCTACTGTCTTTTACGAAAAAAACCGGCACTTTAAGTATCACTGTAAAAAAACCGGCACTCTAAGTCTACTGTCTTTTACGAAAAAACCCGGCACTTTAAGCTTCAGAACGCTTTCAGCTTAAAGCACCGGTAGCTCTTATACGCCATTCACGTTGATTATTTAGCAAAAAAACTGCATTGTTGGGATCCAGAAGGTGTAATACTTCATTCAGTTAACAAATATCATGTCAATTTCTTAAATATCGTTGCGCACATGCCATTTTTAAATTTACCGGTTCTTTAAGCGATTTTGAGCTTAAAGAACCGGTACCGGTGCACTAGCCACGTTCAATATTTAAAGGATCTAGAATTAAGTGATAGAAATTAAAAGCTTTGGCTTTACTTACCAAACATTCGCATGCAAAACTTTGTTTATGTATTTCTACTCGATTTTTGTCTTGCTCACCTTCTATCATACATCAAAAGAAAGCTAAGGTACCCGTCTTTAATTCTGTCAAGAATTGCCATATAATTAAACGTGTTTAGGTGCCCGGAAATTACAAAATAAAATAGGTACCTATTCAAAATTGCTTAAAAATCCCGGACACGGTCCGAACACTGTTTACTTATGTTCCTGCAGACACGGCATTTAGTCACGTGACTGAGGAGCCTACTTCTTATACTAAATGAAGAAAAAATAAGAATATGTAGTCTCAAAATAACCTTTGCTGCCACCTTTAAAGATATTTTCCAAGTTGTTTTTCAGAAGGAGAAAATAAATAAATTTTCAGCCTTGCCGTTGTTCTTATTTTGTTTTTAGTGTTCATCAATTTTCAGGTTTATTATTTTTCTTTTAAAATTGTTCTTATAGAGAAATTAAGTTTATGTAAGTTAAGTTAGCTATGATTTACAGTTACAATAATAATCAAAAAGTGAATTTTAAAATTTTAGAATATCCAATGATTTTGTTCCCCTATAGCTATTACTCAGTCCTCTTCAAAGTTCAGTACTTTTTCAGATTATTGCTAATGGCGGAAATCTTTAAGCCGCAGGGCTTCTTGTTTCGTTTGATCTCTTAGGACCATTATGTTTTTATTTTGTATATACTGACTGAATAATTGTAACATAGTAACATTTTATATGCACTCTGACGATGGTTTTATACCGATTTAACATTTGTTTGCTCTTTAGTGAATTTTGAAAACTTTCGCCATATTTTTATAACTATCTTTTTCAGGAATAACCCAAACATTGCACAAAATACAATCTTGTGAAAATCCATCACTTGCGTTTTCTCTTTGCTATGTTTATGTTTGCAGCTTTCTGGTCTTATTTTAAAAAATTGCCCTACATCTCGGAGTCTATCTCATACGGTCCCTGGTTCGCGGGTCCCACTTTTCCCGTGTGAGACGGATCAGCATGTATGCACAGGAAAAGTCTAAAAACAACCCGTCATTGCAGAGTACAATTTTACGGACTTGAATATTAATTTCACCCCGCGGTACATTTCGGGGGCACACTTAAGCCGACTTTCTTCATAGCGACAATTTAAAGAGAAGCGGGAAATCAATAAAATAAATGGTTCTTTTTATTTATCAAATATATATACTTTTACTTAAACTAAAATTTACAATAAAAATCTAGAGACTTTGCAACTTGGTAAGTAGTACCAACACATTTACAGTGACACCATTGTTTACATCTATCACATTGGATCCACTCGCTATCCTCGTTCTTGTTGCACCCCTGAAACAAAAAATTGATAGAAATTTCGGGAAAAGGCAGACATGAGTCAAGTGAGAAATATAGATGAATATTCTTCGCTCAGTTTTAACTTTTTTCAATGACCATGCTTCTCTAAGTTTTTTGGAAACAGATTGTTTCGCTGAACGACTATTGCACAATGCCTATAAGATGCAAAAATTGTTTTCAAGGTTAAGAGTTAATTAAACAGGCTTGGGGAGAATTCTCACAAAACGTTTTTGGAAAATTGAAATAAACTAACATTGAATTCAGGAAATACCAATATGTCTCTCAATACAATTACGGCGGGACAATTCATTTTTTTTGGTGTTTTGGTGTTTTTTAATAATTTCGATATAATTGAACATACCAGAGGGCTTTTCATAGTCTCTCTCTTGTTGTTTTTTAGTTTTTGTCTTTTTCTTGTTCGAGTTATTCATAAATTCGTCTCCACTCGAATTATCTTCTATTTCACTCAAATTATCATCTATCGAAAAGAAACAATACATTTTTAATTTAAATAGAATGTTGGACTGTATTCGATCGAATAATTGTCGAAAAAGATAACATAAATTTTTGTTTTACCTGATATAGTTGGTTGTTTTAACAGTTTCAACAATTCTTCCAACTTTCCGTTTTCTTCTCTCTTTTGTGACGTTGGATGTACGAAGTCGTCGTCAGAAGAAGAGTCTATAAAGTAAGGAATAGAAGAAACAATAATTTAAAAAAAATAATAATAAAAAATTAAAATAGAAAATTATCAGACGGCGATGAGGTTCTGTTCTGACCCAACTACGGACACCGGCCCAACTTTGGACGCGGGACTGGCCCGTCTTTAGACAGGACGGCCCGTCAAAAGACGGGTCGATGCGTTCCCAGTTGGGATGGCCCATCTATTGACGGGCCTGGCCCAACTCTGGACAAATGTATGCAAATTCGTCTTAAGTTGGTCCAGGCCCAACTATTGACAAAGGAATCTCTCGCTTTTAAAAACCGTGTCATTGGATGGGACAAACTCAACTGTACACAAGACTCTTGCAATTTTAGGAAATGTGTCATAAGATGAGACAGGCCTAACTATTGACAAACAATTCCCATGCTTTTAAAAGACTGTGTCATAAGATTGGACAGGCCCAACTATTGACAAAGGACACTTGTGCTTTCAAAAATCTTACCAAAAAAGGGACAGGCCTAACTATTGACACTTTTTAGAAACAGTTACAACATGGGTCAGTCTAAAGGCTCACAGACTAAAGTTAAACCCTGTAACATAGGCAACACACTGTTTCGAATTTTGAAAAATTGTAGACAGGCATGGCCCAACTGTGGACAAATGCAGTGTCTATCGGAGAGGACCAAAGAGAACAAAAAATGTATGGAAAAGAATAAATCACGAATTCTCTAAATATAATCTATTACAAATATAGCTAAAGTAATGAGCAATACAAATACCATGTCATAAATTCTGCTCTAAAAAATGAACAAACACAGACATAAAATGACAAATAAATTTGATAAATGGTGATTAGTAGCACCAGTCAGTAGAACGTTCGACCCATGTAAGTGGTTGTGGGCTTGATCCCCACATAAGGCTGTCGTCCAGTTGGGCAAGAATTTCAAAAAAGGTTTCTGTATAGCTCAAATGGGAGCTTTAAAGACTCCGCTCGAAACTGGTGAGACTGATCACATAAAATATAAATTAACAAATAATATTTCTTTAAATCATAGTCATAGTCTCTGTTTCTTGAATATATAACAAAATATTTCAATCGTGGCTGCCCCAGCCAAAACGATTCTGCCTCTCCAGTTATGTAATAGGTCAGGTTGCAATAATTCCATCGAAGATTATCTTGAAAAGTCAACTTAAATAGCTTTAACAATAGCTTATAGCTAGCTATACGTGTATTATATAAACAAGACATTACACTGAACTGAATGTTATATCTTGATATCTGCGTCATAATTATTTAGCTAGTCATTATACACACAACAATCCAGGTAAAAACATCTCCAATCATGCAACAAGGAAGTCTCTAACTGCTTTAAAAAATGCATTCGCTGATCTGGTCTTGCACCAAGAGTTGCCAAGGAGTGCTGTTTTTGCTACCCACAACAATCTTGAAATGCATAACTCGATTTAATCTCAGCTAGCCATATACAACAATACGCCAGAAAAAGTTGCAGCAGTTCAGTTTTTTCACTTTATTGGAGTTAGTTTACGTTAAATACAAGGTCTTGATGTATGCAAACATCTTTTAACGCCATGTCGCAAGTTGGTCCTGGCCCGTCAATTGACGGGACAGCATGTCAAAGGATGGGCCACCGTGTCAAAAGATGGGCCACCGTGTCTAAAGATGGTCCGTCCCGTCTTAAGACGGGCCGTGTTCTAAGTTGGGTCAGAATAGTTCCACCCAACGTAAGAAAACTCTAAGCGAGTAAAACAAAAAAAATTTAAAAAAGGCGACTTGCCATTTTCATTTTCATTTCCAATTAAATCACACAGTGTTCCATTCCCACTTGAATCACAAGAATCATCGACCTTTCTTTTTCTTTTTTTTGGAAAAAATGGTTTCGCTAAAATAAAAAGAGAAAATGTTAATGCAAAATAAAGAAATCAAACTTAAGATTATTAAAATTAAATGAACTTACCTGACATGTTGCACTACTACGCAAAAAACTCCGCAAGGCTTCACCACCTTTTGGGAACGTGTTTGTTGTTGTGTTTTTCCCGCATTGCGCATATTACGCATATTGCGCATGACACTTATCACTTTTGCTGACATTGCAATATCTTCAGTCTGTAAAATCGTTCATCTCTGAAACTCTGCAATGACGGGTTGTTTTTAGACTTTTCCGCAAGCACACGATGTGGGTTAAAATCGTGCAGAGTTGGTCAACGAGCTGGACCATATCAGACACCACTTTATAATTTATTTCTACTTACTAGCTAGCTAGTAAAGTTAGATAGAGGGGGGTGGGGTGACGTTCTGTCTGTTGAACTGCTGTGTATATACTAGTTAGCTATCTATTTGATGTAATTAAATTTACCTAGTTATAATAATTCAAAAATTCAGGATTTTAGGTATATGCAAGCAATGAATCACACACCTCAATAATTCTGCTTGTGATCTTATAAAATTAAATTCTCTCAGAGGCAAAAAAAGAATAAAATTCCTGCACCCCTGTACACTGCACAAGGGCTATAGTTTTGGCATGAGGAACAAATGAAGAGCAAGTCCCATCAAAGTTCATGGTGGCCAGGAATTATAATCCATGTTTAAAAAATTGTGAAAGAAGTCATAATTAAACTTTATAGCTAACTGCCTGTGGAACAAAGATTTCTCTTGGTTGGCAAATGTAACGCGATACTTTTAACCAATAACAGGTCCGTATTTTCAGGATAGCCATTTTTCTCCTGGTCGGAATGTCACGTGGTACAACTTTCGGTTGAGGATACACACGGATGTTTCATGGTCAAATTCTCACAAAAGAAGCTTTGATTAAACAAGAACTACAAGTATCAATTTAACTAAAGCTAAACTAGTAAAAACTCTCCTAAAACTACACAATGTAAAGTTTGAAGTTATAAAACAAAGATTCTGTGAAAAATTCAGCCCTTATTTATGAAGAGGTGACTGTGTGAACGGCATGTTTTCCCTCAAATAATTCTCCCGGTCAGCAAATCAATGATAGGGTTTAACCCTTGTAATTCAGCATTTTAAGCGTGGTATCGCAATTTCCGCTCTAATTAAAACACTGGCAGCTTTGTAACTTGCGTTGGCAAAATTTTGCTGATCTATATAGTTTTTGAACTTAACACACATGTTCCTAAACTCTTTTGTCAGTGATTTATGCCCGTTAATATTTTTCAACTCAGTTTAAACAGAAATAGTGTGTGCTTTACAAAACATTGAAGTGAACCTCCAAAGTTGCTTTCCACTTTATTGAGGAAGCAGTTCTGAATGCCTTTATTCTTTACAATAAAACCAATCCAGGATCAACTTGTTTTCATTGAGTGCGATTCTATGAACAACCAATTGTGTCAAAACTGTTGTTCCAGAATACAGCCTTCCAGCAACTTATTCCACCAACTTAAACGAAAAGTAACCCTCAAAAGAGTTGCAAGACCTGTGTCAAGAGAGAAATCAGATAGTCACTATTAATGCAAGAATTGTATCAGCAATCCTGGACTCTGCCCAGCACCATGCTTTTAAAGAATTTTATAATGAAGTCTGAATGATAAATTTCTAACAAGTATTTTACACTTTATGTTATGACATTTTACATGTTTTTTATTAACTAAACGGTGGCCCGTGGAAAAATCCACGGGTTCGCCCGTCTTTTTTTTAACGTATTACGAGCGTCTCGCTACTTGCGGTACCATTTTGCATGACAGACATGCATGACATGTATAAGGGTATTTTAACATAGATAATCTCGGTTGCTAAGGTGAAAAATTACAGGCCGTGCAAGGTTATAATATTTGAAATATATGTCCATAGCAGTTGGCATCAAATTACACTGGCTGTGTAAAAAACATTTGTTGACTTTGTTGATTTGAAATATTTTCGAAGCTTTTTTTGAAACTGAAATGGAGGTATAAGAAATAGAAAAAATTGTGTGCTAATTTTATAAATATATATCTGTCTTTAGAATTTATAGTTATGAATTCTAACAACACTTCTCGCGTTCTTGCATTAAAAATGGTTTCTGCAATGTCGACAGGATTGTTTACTGGTGGTGCTTTGTATGTAAGTTGTGTTGACAGTCCAGCCAGAATGACTCATGACGCTGCTTCTGCTATCACCATGTGGAAACCATCCTTTGTAAGAGCTAAGAATATTCAGGTAACACCAATATCTCTTCAAGTATGCAACTGAATTTTACTACTTTTTTAAGCTATATATTGTAATACATTTTAAATAAGTGCCTGTGCTAGTACAAGAAGTTAAAATAAGCACCCCTCTCAAACAAGCTACCCACCTCAAACAAACACAGAGTTTAAAACAGATATTGAGCTTCAAATCCGCGTTTAATAACATCTAAAATTGATTAAAGCTCCCAGGCACTTATTTTAGCTTAACTGATACAGTGGAACCCATTGGTGGAAACTTGCAGGACAAATGTTTTTGTCTACTTTAAAGAGGTATTCTCTTTAGAGAAGTTTAATCTGATAGATGTGTTTTAGAGAAAATTAAAAGAGTGTTCCAGTGAAAAAAATTTAATCAGATGGAGGTCAATTTCAGGCAAATAATACTGACAATAAACCCCCAAATTGCTTTAAAGGTATAAAATGATGTTGGACTTATATGGTTTGTAATAAAATTTTCTGTGTATGCTTGTATCTTTACTCACAAAATTTGAAACAACTTACTCACAAAATGCTCTTTGAATATCATAGTGCTAAATGAAGATTGAATAAAACTAGGTATATAATAAATTATAAATGATATGCGGCTTAATAATAAAATCCACGGCAAACTATGGGTTATACATTCAAGTACAATTAACAGCATCTTTTTTATATATCAGTGTCATGTTTTTATGAAACTGTACCCCAGAATTTAAAAAATTTGGGTAAAATTCTTAACAGAAATAAGAAATTGCATGGTGATGCTACTGCATACAATAAATTTTCCTTAAATAACCCAGCTGTTTCCACAAATTGTCAAAAGTGTCATCACTTGATTTGTTCTCAGCCAATCAGAAATGTAAACAAAAGTTCTTAACAGGTTGTTAGGGAATATTTTGCAGATAATTGCTTCTGTTTGTTACAGACACATGCATACACACACAGACACACACAGACGCACACAGCATATTAGTATATTCCTGGTACTTATAGAGTAAATTGTGCATTTTGTCATCACTATCTTCATTTGGCGTATATGGATGCATCAAAGATAAATCTAGTGATGCCATGGTATGGCTTGGTGTTGGTGCTGCTATGCTTTCTATCTTACCCATAACATATATTTTTATTGCTCCACAAAACGAGCAATTAATAGAGATTGAAAACTGCATCAATGTAAAAGGTATACTATTTTGTTTGAAAGTAGGCAAGTGTTTAGGTTAAGGTAATACAGACAGTATTGTAGCTTTTTATTGATGGGATCCTCATCAAAATGATTGGTCCATTCTAGTTTTAGGAATTAGGAAAATATTGTAGAACATTTTGTTGTTGTTTTTTCTGGAAATCGATATGATAACTATAAGCCCTGTTCATTTGTAAATATTGTTGATCTCAAATTATGTTATGTTGAAATTACAAGTATATATAACATAGGCACTTTGTGCCAGAAAATTACGAAATGCTGATTTTCATAAGGGCCTAATTTTAATGTGTACCTTTTGCTGTTGTTTCCGCAGATAGGGTATATTAATGACCTTTTTCTAATCTGATTAAGACTGTGTTATGGTTTTAAACTCAAATTAAATTCTAGAAAAGCCTTATTACGTCCTATCAAGGTTTTTCTTGGTCTACCCCTGGGCTTTCCAAAGGAATTGTGAAGTCTCTACACTTCTTCACACAATTATCCTCCTCCGTTCTCTCTAAATCTAATTTCCCGCCATGCATATCAAGAATGAATGAGCAGAGCAGGTATTTTTATGTCAACAATAGTCAACCTGCTTTCTGCTATACTTCTTTTAATATCCACATGTAAAAAGCGTTTTTGTGGCATTATAAAAAACCTGTTAATAAAAATAGATCTTGTTAAAGAGTGCTATTGTGAAAAGATTTTATTATTAGTTATTAATTGTTTTTTAAAACAAAACAGCACAAATTTCCCAGTTTTAGCACATAATAGCTTTTACTTAAAAATATTTGAATAATGTTAAACAGTCGATATATGCATATATAGCCAAAAAACTACCAACTTCCAATATAGTCCAGCAGGCTTTCCTAATTTGAAACTTTCATACCATCAAAATTGCATTTTCTGTCAGAAAAATGCCTAAAAACCAAAACAATTCACTGTAAACGTGTAGTAATAATAGGAAAGGTATTAAAAAAGGTATTACAACAGGAAATCACTGTGTTGATTGTATGACGTGATTGCATGGGTTATGTTTTTGGGAAAAAAAACAGGGTTTATGATTGTTTTTTAGGTGATGAATGGATTCGCAAGAATTTAAATAAATGGAACAGATTGCATAGCATTCGAACATTTATATCGTTTAGTGTTTTGGCTGTCATGGCTTACGTTCTTGCTAAGTAGGAATATATTACACATACAAATTTACTTTATGGTTAAAAACAGGATTTATAATATTAGGGAAATTGCTTTAAATTGGCAAACAGCAATAAACAAAAAAAACAAATTTGAAGTATTTTTGTCATATATATAAAGCGTCTATAAATGTTTTTGGGTACGATCTGTGAGATTTGGTCCTTTTTCCCAAATAATTCTTTCCAGTGTTCTTAAAAATAGGTAAAATAGTAAAATTATTTATTGTTGCAGTATTATCAGCTAGATAAATGTGTATAGAGGTTTTTTAAAGTTGTTCCTGTGAAATAATATTTTTATAAATTTACAAGTTAGTAGGTAATATTTTTTGAAGTTGTTCTATGAATTAATATTTTTACATATTTACTAGATAGATAATATTTTTGAAGTTGTTCCTATGAATTAATATATTTACATATTTACAGTATTATAACGTTGATAAGATCGATTTAAAAGTCCATCTTTGTATTCCTTTTTGTATTCCTTTTTTCATTCCTAGTTCACAATACCATCACACAGGATGTCTACTCTACGTAACACACATCGATTGTAAAGTGCTATGATACTTGAATTTTAATCATATATTTCCTTCTTTTAGTAATAAGTTTATTTACAAATAATCTTCCAGATTTTATATCGTTTTGTATCGATTCTGTTATTTGCATAATAATAATTCGTATTCATTTTTGTCATAAATTTCTTTGTTTGCAAAAATCTTAAAAAATGGTAAAATACCCTTTTATTTTAGTCTTTAAAGATTTTATATCTTTTTGTATTGATTCTGTTATTTAAAAAATAAATTCTCCATTATTCATGATTCTTTGCAACAAAATCTTTAAAAATGGCAAAATGGTGTCAATAAATTTTTCTTTTTTTCTGCAATATTTATGTATTGTGTTATACAGTAACATGCTTATTTTGAGTTTATATATTCTGTTATATGTTCTGAATTACTGTAAATGACCAAGGAAACTCCCACTTCAGAATAACGCCCAACGTCTGAATAAACGTCTAGGGTAAAGTTCAATTTTTTAATAAACGCCCAAGGCGTTAAACCGATCATCTACGTTATGTAATAGACAGTAAAAACTTGTTTGTTTTAATCTTTTTCAGAAGTAGTTTCTGTCAAAAAATACATGCAAAAATGAATAACATTTTGTCCAATTTTGATCGAACGACATGTGGTTTGGCATTGAAAGTTCTTTCAACTGTATCAACTGGTTTGTATGCTGGAAGCGCGTTTTACGTCTCATTTGTGGATAATCCGGCTAGAATGACGCATGATCCAGTTTCTGCTATAACTATGTGGAAACCATCCTTTGTTAGAGCAAAAAGAATGCAGGTAAAACCATTTTTTTCTATCGCAATTCTGAACTCATTAAAAGTTCTCAGCATGAATGATAATCTGGATAAAGACTTGTATCTAGCAAAGTATCATGGGTTTTCTGTGCTAAGACCAAAACATCGACACAATACAGCAGTAACCTCTGTCATGGGGGAGAATATATTTCCTTTGGGTTCAAATTAACGCTTTGCAATTTGTGAATGCAAATTCGTTCTTTGCAAGATAATTTGTAAAATAAATTTGTTCAGTGCAGCTTACCTTCAATCTGCGTTGTTGTTTTTTTTAAATCGCAAATGTACTTCAAGTTTTAATTCGAACCCTACATATCAAAACCTTGGAGACAATAAGCCGTCACTCACAGATAATTAGTTTACATTTTAAGCTTCCTTCATTTGCTTGATATATTTGAGATGTTTTACTGCACTTTAGGGTAAATTGGTTGTCCTTTCTGCTCTCTCCTCCTTTGGTGTTTATGGCTGCTTACTTGGTGAAACTGAGGATAAATATTTATGGCTTGGTGCGGGAGCTTTAATGGCATCCATCACTCCTACAACGTTAATTTTTATGTCGCCTTTACACAGTCAGTTGATAGAAACAGAAAAATGCATCAGTGTTAAAGGTATATATTTGTTGTTGTTTTGTCTGTTCGGTCTGTTGTACCTGAGAAACTTTCGCGGTTAGGCATTTTCCGCGTTTTTTACTTCGACGAATAAATAAAAAGGCTAAAATAAGTTAGTTATTTAACGGAAACCAAACAGTTGGACCCAGAAAAAAGATTACTTCACGATACTTCACGAGCACACAATTTTGCGGCAGAAATATTTTGGTTTTACTTTTACGAATGATGAAAAATAATACTATTTGTGAGGAATAAACTATCGCGGATAAAGGAAAGTTAAATATTTTGCGACAATAAACTTTCGTTATTATGAGCCATTTTCAAGTCATCAATTGTTGATTCCATTTCGTCAAGTTGGGAGACCGTCTGTGCCGATACGAATGACAGTAATCTATAATGCTCTTCATTTGGTATTGAACATTTCCTTTCCCATATCCGAGTTGTAGAACTTAACCAGTCTCCAAAGCAGGAAATGAAATTCGCAACTAGGCTTCTGTTCTAAAATATTTACTCCAACCACCTGACGATAATTTAACTTCTCTTTTGAATTTATTTGGGATCAATTTCATGTTGATTTCAATCATTTAAATCGTTCAAGCATTAATTTCTTTTGTTTTAAACTACAATACCTGATTGGTTAAAAGTATTTTAAAATGTTGGAGGCAGGAAATTTTGTGAACATCTACAAATGCATTTCATTTTCTAAAAACGATGTTTAGTTCAAAAGAAACAAACCGGGATCAATTTAAGTATAATAAACCTATTGATATCGTGTTTAATATCCAATTGTTTTGTTCAGATATATATCAGGGTTCCCACGCCTCCTAAAAATCCTAAAAATCCTAAAAAATCCTAAAAAAATAAAATCCTCCTAAATAATCCTAAAATATCCTAAAATCTGATTTTTTGCAAATACTCCTAAAAATCTCCTATTTTTTTTAGAGAACAACTTATTTATGAAACTCTATTTGTATATTTGATATTTTTGTGGTATATAAGTCAGAAATATTTATATTCTGCATCAGTTATCCTATATCACTATAACTTATTAATCTATTAAATTCCCAGGTAGAAATATTTATTTACATTTGCCAAGTTACCTTTGTCACTAATTCAAATTCTCTTAAAATCTCTTAAATTTTTGTATGTCTTTTCCTCGCTTATTGAAAAAATCTCCTAAAAAACAGCTAAAATCCTCCTAAATTCTCCTAAATATCCTAAAAAAGTTACTTGCAAAATGAGTGGGAACCCTGTATATTTTCAGGAAATGCTTGTGTTAATTGACATTTACCAGTCTCCTATTTTCTCCACCATATTATTCCGTACAAAAACTTAATGGGGGGATGCCTAAACTGGGGGACTTAAAAATAAATTCGGTTAATGGGAAAGTGACTTCACACTATGTTTATTGAACAGGGAGAATTTATTCGAAAAATATGGCTGAAGTTTTACTATTGATTATACTTTTAGGAAGGGTTATTATTATTATTATACATTGCTTGCATTTGATAGCTCGTTCGTTTATTTTTTTTATAGGTGATGAGTGGATAATCGACCATTTGAACCAATGGAATAAACTGTACAATATTCGAACATTCATAGGACTAAGCGCGTTCGCAACAATGGTTTATGTTCTAAGTAAACACAGATAATGCATATAAATTTACAGGTTTTTGTATGCGGCGGTATGCACGAAATGAATTGTCATCAGTTGACAATAAACACGTCAAAGTACTACGTAGACTCTCAAACCCTTGTAAATCACAATTCTCTTTTTTGTTGATTGTCCTGTCTTCAAACCTTTACAATCACCTTATAACTTCACTTTTTTAAAACAAAGTTTGTTTATATGGCTTGTGTATCAGGCAAAAAATCTTGACTCAGTTTTATTTTACATTTTTTATACAATCTTCGTGCAATGCCTTGCGTGAATGTAAAAGCCGGCTTTCCACTTGGTAGAGTGTTCCGCGCAGAACGGATAAATTAAGGGTTTTGAGGCCATGTTTGTACACTGCGGAACATACAATGAATTTCACAGCAACGTCTCTGCGTACTCGCATTGAGGTGATGGCGAAAATCAAGATTTAGGGATATTGTTTGTCACTTCTCTGTTTCTGTCTTAAGACACAACGAAAAGCATATTACGGAATTGAAAAATTGATATGGGCAGACAGCGAATTAATTTCGAGCTAGAAGAATATTTTGCGAGTTTGAACCGTGGTGCCGCCTAAGATTAGACCAAATAAATTGCTGAAACCATTTCGCTCAGAATCCCATAAAGGCAATGTTTCCACGTACTTATTTTTGCGCGCTGGCAAACTTTTTTTTAGAAAAGTTAGTGCGAGGAGAATGTGCGGAAAGCAATTCTCAATAAAAACGAAAGAGTAAAATTACCGTCTGTTGTCATTTGTTTGAAATATAATTAATAAATTAATAGGCGCTCAATTTTTGCTGTGGAGAAATTGATACCAGCTAAAAATAGTTTCGCGAACTGGAAAGTCCACTTGTATAGTTTTTTGATACTAGTGTTACTGAAATATATGTTGATATGGAAGTTGTAAAATTTATGTAGAAATAAAATAAATATCTTTCAAGATTCTCATGACTATATTCTCCTCCGACATTTACCAGTAAATACAAAAAAATAAGTAACCCCAAATACCATTCAAAATGTTCCACGACTAATTAAAAAATTTTTTGGTAATTTTATTCGTGTTTTACAGTGTGCTTTATTAATAATAATTCTGACGGATAAACGCACCAATATAATTTTTAAGGTAATGTGCCCCTACAGGTTTTTGTCAGCCATTATTACAAAAGTTTGGTTTCCATTAACATAAAAAGTGTCACTTAAATGTTGTACATGTTTTTAAATCTCCACAATACAACAATTGCACGACACTCACAGGAACAGTTGTTTGTATTTTCATACGATACTGGCCCCAAAAAGAGTAAGTAGATATTTTAGTAAGTTTACAGTTTTTAGATGACAGTTGCATTTCAAGGTCTAAAAATGTTGGTAACCCTATTATACCTGGGCTTTTTTTGGCCGTGTAGCGTTGAGGGGGCACAAAGTGTCCGCGGGTTATAAATGTCGTACTACTTGCGTTACGTAACGAAACTTGGCAGTTGTAGAATGTGTTTCAGGTAATAAAAATATTTGATAACGTCATAGGGATCAAAGATGACGTCACGCGTACCTAAAATAGATTATTTTTACAATTTTACATAAAACTTGGATTTCTCACGTGACACTGAAGCTACAACCTTGATTCTTGGCAGACATGAAGACTGAGTGGAATGATTTGACATTATATCTTTAATGACGTTATTGGTATAAAAAATGACGTCATATCTGCAAGAAAGTTTGCTATTTTAACGATACAGATCAAAGGGTCCGATTTTCCAAAAATATTGACGCTTATGTCATTAAACTTAGTACATATGTAGAATATTGCATTTCCAGATATTCAAGGTAAGGCCAACTATGTAAAGTCAATAAGATCCAAAAATGAGGTCATTCCGCTTAATTATGTTTCCTTCATATCTGGCCTGTATTTTATTCCCTGTACCCATGTCCTTAGCAGCTTGGTGACCAACATACATGTAAAAGTGCCCCCACGTATAATAGGGTTAAAACTTTCTGGAAGATATTAAAATAGACCTTAAACCAAAGTTGTAGAAAGAAGTAGCATAGCCAAAGTCCGATGACTATACTATGGAAGAAAAAAACGGCCAACTGTATCTTAAAATGTCGTATTAATGGTTTTAATAAATTTTTGTAAACATCATATATTTGCCATAGAAGACAACCTTGTTAAAACAATTTTTTATTTCGTATTAATAATAAAGAAAAAAAATATATTTAATAAAACCTCGTAAAAAAAAGATGCAGATCAACACTAACAAATTACAGACACTTTGAAACAACAAAAAGGATGCTTCGTTCAAAATATTTTTGTATTTCGTAAAATCGCATCAAATATGTTATCATCCTGAAGTCTGCAGAAAACAAACATTTGGGAAAACAAAATAGCGAAGCATAGAAACTCTCATAAACAAAACTGCGCCGGTGAAAAATTTTCACTTTTAAGCAAATAGAGACATCACATCACATAATTCTTTTAATAAACACAATATGGAAAATGCACCACAAGACAGTGTTGGGCACGGCACAATCACCGACAGTTTTTTTGTAAAAAACGACAGAAACATTCACGAGCCTTGTTCTAACCAAATAAATATATAAAACAGCTAGCTGATAAGTATAAATTTCTAAACTAACACATGGCAACTATGCGTCTTAAAATATAATTGAAAATATACAAATTAAGATGCTTATATACAAGTTTTTCTTTCAAGTTGGGAAATCAGGATACATCTAAACAAAGAGACGTAACTATTAAAACCTTCAAAAATCAACAGAAAAATATATCCCAACACAAGGAAAAAATTGTAAATCGATGTAGAAATATAAGATGCATTTTGAAAAGGTTTTGAAACTAATTGTTAACTAAGAAACCCTACAGCGGGCGTCCTGAATCGCGGACACTTCTCTACAACAGACACTTCTCAGGAATAGATGAAGCTATGTCTCGGACAGCTTATAGCAGACACATCTCTACAGCGGACGTTACTTTCAGGTCCAAATTTTCTAGCAAGAAATGTGTCTATATTTAAAGTTAAGACTATTCTAAAAGTTCAAAATAAGAAATTGTCTGCTCTAAGAAAATGTTTTGATGAAGTATGTTTTGTTTTTCAAATGCAGGACAGCACATTTTAAATATATATTGTGTTAAGGTTATTTCTTTCAAAACCAGCTCCTCGACATGCTTGCCAGTTGATGTCAATATACTCTAACACCGCAGAGCATGTTTTTGAGAAAAACAATTTGAAAATAGAGACACTTTCATTGTACTAAACACACTTGACATTTAGATTTTGATATGTTTCCCTTCGCAAAAATTCACAAAATTAGGTCGATTCGCAAATTATCTGAGATAACACAGGAATTTAATTTCGCAAATTGCGATGTCTATTCAGAAAATTTCTCGGCATGATGGCAGCAGCCGGAATTCCTCAATAAAGCAATAGATATAATACAAACACAGAAAGTTTCTGATCCAAAATTATTTAGTGTTAACGAATGACTTACAACTACAGGCAGACTGTTGGAATTTTCGCATAATTTGATCTTGAGTAAATTTGAGGAATGAATCGTATTGCTCTAAATAACAAAATTTTATTTGACTTTAAACAAACTTAATTCAACCATGAAGTTGCAATAAAAAACAAGTCAGCACCTGATAATAAAATAACGCAACTAAATAACTCACCAGATAGTCTATCATTTAGTACATGATCATACTCTTCACGCAACTTTTCTTCTCGTTCTTTCCACAATCTTTCACAGAGCAACATGACTTGTTTCACACTAAGCGTTGGCTGATCCTTGCCACGTGGAGGAGACATTGAACCAGTTGGCGACATTGAACCTCTTAAGGGAGAATGAAAATTGTAATGGCTACCAAATGAAGATAGAGCTGATGTCGATGTAGTGCTTTGCATGTTACTTGCAGGTTGATTACTGGAGTTGTTAGGTGGGGATGGTGGACATGTCAACCTCCTTCTACGCTGTAACCTTCTCCACTCATCATGAACATTTCTTGATAATTCATCTTTAGAAAATACAAAACACTTGCAATAAGAAACTTACTGAAAAATTAATGTAATACTACAAGTATATAAATTAGTTTCAATGAAAAGTTTGTTTATATTCACCAACTGGATTATATGTATACATTTTTGATTTTGACACTTAGGGCAAGGAGGGGTCTAAAACCCAAAAGTAGGATTGATTTTACCATATACTTTTTTTAATTTGAAGACTCCTCTGAATAAAAATTAAAGGAAGACAGGTCAGGACAATAAAAAACGTTTGCTATAGTAAACTAGCAAATTTAAAAAAAAAAAATTTCCAGGGGCAGTACACCAAAAAAAAGTTGTTTTATTTTACACCACATCACCTTTAACTAATTAACGCGTCTTTAAATACTTGTTACTTGCTGCACATGTCAAATAATTTTTTTTGTAATCTAACGTTTAGGAATCTGCAAGTTTTGCAAATTTGTTGAAACATAACAAAAAAAGAGAAAATCAATAAAATTTAAGCCTTTATATATTCTTATTTTTCTTAGCCTCGTTCTTTTAAATTGTTCTAATAAAAAGGTCTAACTTAGATCCGAGGAAGTGCTACTTCACTAGCTATTCCAAAGGCCATCATCAGAACAAAATACAAATTTTTACTTAAGAAAATATTTAAAAAAAGTTGTTGCAATAATTTTATTAGGTTCAAAATATATTTAACAATAAAAAACAATACAACTTTAATTGTTATAATAACTTCTTATACCTGTGTACAGAAAAGAATTAAAAATACTTATGAAACCACATTCAATGTTGTTTATAGCGTTTGTCATGTGTCGATATTTTGGATTTTGTAAAATAAGCCAGATGTTTTATGTTTATCACACATGCTATCACATGAAAATTGGGATTCTATGGCTGTGTTATGAGAAGTTGACCTATGCAACACAATTAAAAGAACCTGAAACACACTGACCAAACTTTTGTTTCAAATTTTAGAAGATAATGTAATTGTAATCAGCTCATCTACAGGAAGATTTATCAAAAAAAATATGTAGATATTGAAGAAAGTTTTTTTAATTTCCTGAAAAATATATAACATTTTCCCAACTACCATGCTGTTCTTTTATGTACAAAAGTTGTGTTGCTATATGCACAGGTCAGAAAAACGATGTAAAGCTTATTCTTGTATATCATATTTAAAAGTACTTTAAAAGGGAAAATTGTGTAGTTGCTCCGCTGTTAGGATTAAACTTGATTATGAAATTTTTCTCGTGTTATTTTTGTATCAAAACATCTTGAAAGACAACAGGTTCTTCACTTAATTTTCTAGACTAAAAAAACAAATCTCAAATGATTACACACAATAAAGTGTGTACTGGAAGTGATTTTGTGATAGCAAAACAAAACAGTCTCAAAGTTTTTCTTTGTCTACCTACTTTGGCATGTTGTTAAATTCATAAAAATTATTTTTTCTATGATGTTGTTCTACTGAAATTTAGCTTGTCTTCTTCATTGCTTGAACCTCACAATAAATTATGATCTCTCTTGGACAACTAGTCCCCAGAGCATCTTGTATCTTTTTGACATTGTATCGACGTCCAGTATGTCAGAAAAAATGATGCCCTGGGGACGAGGTTGGGTGGTAAGGCTTGAAACTTTTTGCCACCTAAAATGGGTGTAACACATGGGCGACATGAGCTCTAATTTCAAATCGCGATATAATGGATGGATTTAAGTCGGTTTTAAGAACCCCTATGAACATTTTATTAAAAAAAGACAAAAAAAAACTTGATAAATAAATAAATGCCATTTTGTTTGAGAAATGCAATAATAGTGGCACCAGCTGGGAGAAAATTGGGTTTCTCGAACAACCTTGTTTCATGATCTAATCTACATTCTTACAGAGCCGATGTTGTTCTACTGAAATTTAGCTTGTCTTCTTCATTGCTTGAACCTCAAAATAAATTATGATCTCTCTTGGACGACTAAGAAGTGAGTGCATCCTCACAAGTCCTGCTGCTGAGCTATGCGCACTGTGTGACATCACAAATAAACAAAATATGAATGAACCAAGTTGACTTCTTTTCGATAATTGTGGAAACATTAATGCAATTATTGTTTCTGGGGGACAAAATATGGACATAAATGAGGCCATGTTGGTTTTGGGATATCTAGCTAAGAATGTATTTATTACAAAAAAAACATACATGTAAGTTTTTTCGTTAGTTCTCTTTTAAAGAGAGGAGTAAATTCAATAAACAAGCAAATAGCAAGAGAGTACCAAGTACACCCTGGTTCCATATAATATTCTTAAGTTTACTAGTTGGGCGGCTTATTGGTTAAAAAAATTAAAATACGTTCTAATTTCTAAGATGTGAATCAATAATATATATAGCTAGCTATATTTCTTATTGTATCTTATTGTTGTTATAGTAATTACCGGTTTCATCGAAGCACAAAAAGTACTTACCCCTGCATATTCTTGGAGTGGCTTCTAGAAAGGGTGATATAGTGCTCGATGGAGAGGCAGATGTAGCCACAGCTCCACATCTACGTCTTTTTGGTGATCCAGATAATTGTTCAGGACTATTGCCAGCAAGAAGATCAAAGTTATGAGGACGCTTTAAAGCCGCACAGGCCATATTTACGACTATATCCACAGAACTTGTAAATGCCTCTGGGTAAAAGACGGTTGTTAATAATTTCTTTGCTGCTTGACGGACAAAAAGGAAGACGATTGTGAAGATATTCAAAGAAAGAAGTTAAGCGAAATAACGGCTTCGCTTCTTGTTCCTCTGCCGCGAATTTATAATCAAAACAAAAAAAATGGCCGATCGTAAATCTAAACCAATCAGCTGTTATCGTAATGATGCATGACGTAACAAAAACCGTATTTTTTTTAGGGCAGAGGCAGGGGGTTACACCTCCAATCACTGCCGTTTAACAACACCGCCATTGGCGCGTTAATTCAACCTATAAAACACATAAACAATTTTGCATCTTAAATTATTTTTTACAATGCAAGATAACAAAAGCACTGGAAAGTATTTAGGAGCACAGTTTTATAAAGTGGAAAAAGACTCCCGGCGTTTTCTTTAAATTTAGGCATTTTTATTTCTCAAATTTTGTATTCGAGACCTAGGCTCAGGCGTTTTTTAGCGTTCAACATAAGAATAGGATTGATATCTTAGGCGGTTGTCTAGTTGAGCGATTGCTGTGCTTGCACGACTTTCGTAGCTCAAATGGGAGCTTTAAATGCGCTAGGACCCCCTTCGCAGGACCCTCGTTGATAGCAGTACCAATAGGAACTGAAGAGGCTATCCTGGGTAAATAATTTCAATAATAATAAAGTAAAGTCCTCGACCTCTTACGCAACCTTGTTACAAGGTATTCTTACCTTTTGACATTTTGAGAATCTTGTTTATAGCCTTCAAATAAGCGCTAGAGCTAGAGCTTGTATCCTTTGGACGGCGATACCGCCGTTCTGAGATAAAAAAGGGACAACAGGCGCTGGGAACGAGGTTGCGCTAGAGCGGCTTTTACATCAGGCAACCAACCTGGGGCGGGGACGAGCATGCAGTGCTGCTATGTCAATCAGGAGCTAAATGATTTAGCACAATGTAATTACAATTGAAGTAGATTTTTTAATCTTGCTACCAGGGAAGTATATATATACAAACAGATTTATTCTCCCATTGAGTCCTGTAAATAAGAACAAGGATGATAATTTTAGGCTTGATAAGTTACATTGCGTGTAATAACGTTCCACCATCGTTTTAGAATAACGTGTAGGTGGTAAGCAACCTCGTCCCCAGAGCATCTTGTATCTTTCTGATATCGTATCGACGTCCAGGATGTCAGAAAAAATGATGCCCTGGGGACGAGGTTGGGTGGTAAGGCTTGCAACTTTTTGCCACCTAAAATGGGTGTAACACATGGGCGACATAAAGCTCTAATTTCAAATCGCGATATAATGGGTGGATTTAAGTCGGTTTAAGAACCCCTATGAACATTTTATTAAAAAAAGAAAAAAAAAACCTTGATAAATAAATAAATGCCATTTTGATTGAGAAATGCAATAATAGCGGCACCAGCTATGAGAAAATTGGGTTTTTCAAAAAACCTTGTTCCATGATCTAATCTACGTTCTTACAGAGCCGTCCCGCAGTTGGTCTGCTATAAAAAGATGTCCGGTGATAAAGAGATTTTTATATGCTGTTTTGCCCGTGGTTTTAAAGAAAGCTATAAGCAGGTTTGACTGCACAAAACATTGTTACGTAGTCACGTGTTGTCAACCAAAAGTGAATTTTTAAATCTCAATCCTTTGTTTTTGGTTCCGATATTACCTGTTTTTGTTACAAGGAGAAGCTAAAATGAAGACGCATTACAAAAAAGCTTATTGTATTGATAGAGAAATTTTATCAGAATCAAATTTTATTTTACAATGTGATCATAAACATCTTATAAAAACAGACAAACGCAACCAAAGGATTAGCCTACTACATTAAATATTTAAGAAATTATAAACGAAAACAAAAATCTAGCTGCCTACATATTCGTTCACTTGTATAAATTAAAACGTGCTACCATTTTGAAATATATTTTATAATATTGCACATTCTAATGTGGTGTTCGAACTTTATTCAACACATTATATCATTTGTCTACCCAGGGCCGACAACACGACGTGTATATTGGAGTGACGTAAAATTTGTGACCTTATCAGGGAATAAAAATATAGGAGAAAGATTTTATTTACGAGATCGAAAAGTGCGTTCAACGGAAACATGATACAATTTTTTGTTCGATGGAGTATTTTTTTCGACTGCACCTCTCAAATCAATCTGAAACAAAATTGAATTTTTTTTTTTTTGAAAATTCATTTTTCCAAAACACAGACCTTACGCTGTCGGTGACTCGGCTTACAAATAAAACAGTAAAAAAAGATTATATGACAATAGTTATGTAAAAAAAATATGACAGCATTCATATTCAGTTCACGTCAACTAACCATAAAATATGGCATTTGTTAACCTCCGCCATTTTTGATTTAGCGTTTACTCATGCGCACTAAATATCCACATTTTGATGACAATATATCGGTCAGTGTTCGGTTAAAGTTGGATGCTGCAACGCATCGGAGCGAGGCTCTTATATGATGACGAAATAATTTCCTAGATGCCATTAGGTTACCTGCTGGCATGCTTCACAGGAAGAGGATGTGCTTCAGTATTGAATACCCATTCATCCAGACGAATTAAATTGTCGTCGGAAAATATTAAGTACAAATATTTCAATGTCTCTGCTAAAAAGAAACTTTGCTGCACGTCATCGTGGTTTACCGGCACTTGGTCGACGTCGCGAATTCCGCTATAACCGACACCGACGTGACAATGTTTTTCAATATTCTAAAAGACAAGAGAAGTTGTGAAGTGCCATGAAAAAACTTACTTTGTTTACATATAATATAGATTATTGAAACAGCGCCCTATGTACGCATTAAACAATTGTCTTCGGAGATGGGCGGGGGGGCGGGGCGGAGGGAGTATTTAAAACGTTGTATACTTTGGTGTTTAAGTTTATCAAAAGGGAGCGCTAAATCGAGAGCGTCTACGTTACAAATAGTGGTGGATTCAAGATGGGTGAAAATAATTAATGAAGAATCGAGAAACTTGTGTATTCCTCATTTCACATATAAACGGAGGTTAGTATCACCTGTGCAGCTTCCCATGCCCAATCTCTGTACTTCTGATCATGTGTTATCCTCCACATAACAAAGTACGTTTCTACAACTTCTGGTCGAAGAATATAATACTTTTCACTGTGACGTAATGCTTTGGCTTCCATAGCTCCTTCAAAGCGGAATGATTCTGGTCCAATACCAGTGGCTAAGAAAAGAAAAAGTTAGGCCACACTTTTACATGAACTTAAATAATAAAAGTCAGAAATTTTACGGACATAGAAAATGGGTTTAGGTATAAAAAAAGATTAAAAATTCGTTCGTTAATTTTACACACGTCTTCAATGTAAAGCCTGAACTGTGCTTTAAAACGGAACGACCGACATAAAACAATGCTACAATTCGATTTCTTATTCTGCAAATTATTCCTTTGTTCTAGTAATGTTTTTGTTGTTCCTTTCCGCAAAAAAGGTTAAAAGGACCTGGAAAATCAGGTTTAAAAAAAAACAGGATTCTCCGTTTGTTCTATTTTTAAATGTAAAACAGATAATTAATAATGCTCACCTGTAACTCTGTAAGATTCACGACACGTGCGCGCAACTTCTTTTCCTAACTCCATGTATCTGTCTTTTCTGTCAGCGGGCGCACCTTCTGCGCCAAGGGCGAACATTCCACCAGCAAAACACGCCTATGGAGCAACGATACAAACGTGAGTAAAGATGTACGGAAAACAAATGAAGAAACAGGAAATCTACGTGGAAATAGATGACGCTGTAAGACGCTTGTACGTAATTTAAGAAGTTCTCACTAAATGTTCCATTTTAGATTCTACGGATCCATAGTTATACACTCCAAGATAAGTGAAGCCGCCTGGTGATTTGCGAATGAGAGCAGGTTCGATCGCCTGTGAACAAAAGAACGAAAGAAAAAGTTAAACTGATACATTCACACTAAAAGTTATATTTAAGCTTGAAGTCACAAAAAACATACCTTCATTGCGTCATCATACATCTTTCGAGCAAGGTTATCCGTCTTTCCACTCATAATCCATGATTTGATCAAATACTCATAAAAACTGTCGCCCAGTGCACCAAGGGATACATGTTCTAAATAAGATAACAATAACATAGAAGTAACAAAGTATTAATAAAAACAAAAGAAAATCATGCTGTATTGAAAAGATTATCCTCACTTTGTCCCCATGTTCCTGACCTTGGGTTAATGTAGTTAGGATACAAGCCATCGGCCTTTGGCGCCTCGTTTAAAACTTCTCGAATTTTATTTACCTATAAAGAACAAATAAGATGCAGTGAAGTAGTAACATGGGGTCATGTCATCAGTTATTTTTAAGTAGTTAGTGTCTCCACAAACTGATGGAACCCTAAACAAAACAACATTTGATCTAAAAAAATTTCGTGTTATTTTTGAACCCGCACAAATTTCAAAAAACTAGCACGGAAAAGTAGAAGATAGTGAACGAAACAAACCTTGTTAGCGTATTTCATATCACCAGTTATTCTGGATAAATACATCCATTCTAAATGTAGACTGCCGAACTCAGCCAAAATTGAACTGCCGCCTGACGCCCAATTGTAATTCATTCCAACCCCACTAAAATGTATAAAAAACATGTTTCATTACAAATTATATATACACCAGCACTGATTTAAAACCCCCGAAATATCAACAACAAAAATTGTCCGAAATTGTGTTTGCTTTATATTGTCACATTCTATTAACGGTTATCATGGAACCAGTAGCGAATGGACAACACCAAGGTCAAGAAAATATATTTACTTACCTCTGAAGATTAACCATAGCCCATGGTATACCTGAAGGTGTGTTGCATGCCGGAACAAGTTTGTCGACAATCTCTTTTGCTTTAATTTTGAAGACCTTAAAAGTAAAAGTAAAAATTAAAATTGTTGTTTCGGTTTTTTTCTAACATTAAATAAATTTTGTGATAAATGATACCTCGTCTTTTGTGAGAGCATAAGCAGAAAGTAGTCCACCAACAAATCGGATGTTCATCTCAAACACAGATACAAATGTATTCTAAAATGGATGAGCAATGCAAAACCCTCAATATCTATACATCAAATTCTGAAACCGTCTCCCTGAAGTACATGTTGAAACACTAAACATTAAAAATGTTCTTCACAGCTTTAAGTTTCTTAAGAGGTATTCGCACTTCGTACCTTGAAGGAATTTGGCGACATAGTAGTCAATACACATCAATTCACAATTTTTGTGCTATTAACATTTGGTTTAACTAAAAAATGTATTTTACTCACAACTCTAAAATTTAAATGCTCGGCTACCCAGTCTCTTGCTTGTTTGAACTCGTCATTTAAACCCATTATATATAAAGTGTCCAATGCATCAATCACAGTAGCTCCCATTGAAGATGATCCAAATATACCTGCAGAATGACCAGACTTCGCGATCGGCTTAAGTTCGTTCGCACCCATTGCATGACGAGCATAGCCATCCCAAGCAGTTTTCATCATCTATAAGAAGTAAAAGTTTCTTTTAATTGAAAATTGAAAAATGAAATATTTATTTTATGTTGTTTGTTATATTTTAATACCACTGAGATCCATCAGTTTTCAATTTTGATACCTTTTTAACAAAATCTCTTTTTTTCTTCACTTCAGCATCTTTTGGTTCGCCACCAACCTTCACACCATGCTCTGGAGGTACGGTCATAGCAAGAAGTTTCTGTTTACGCTCCTTTTGAATTTCTTGTTCTTTTTCTTTCTACAGACATAAGAATAGTAGAAAAGAAGGAATAATAAAGATTTGCATAAAATCTTTCTCTATCATTTTATTGAGCGCGGTGACAATATTTCCTAGCTGTTTCCAACTTATTTTGCCTCAACCTTTCACACAATTCACGCTGTCAACATGAAAAAACGTTTTCTTTTGTGCAACCACATCACTAACACACATAAATAAGGAAACCCATAATTATTTTGTGGCCTCACCGTGTTTGCATAGATTATTTCTTTTGATCACCCTCAGAAACTGACTGAAGGATAGATCATGTTAGAGAACACTTAGCTATGATCAAGAAAAGCTGGTTGCACCAATTGTGTGACAAGCTAACGTTTATTCAATAATGAAATTAATACTTTTTTCTGGGAAAGGGTAAATTGGACATATAAAAATGGAAGAAAAATTATGCCATATTGTTTTTGTGATATGTAATATTTTTTTAGATATCATATGGTATCATCTTGGCAGGGGAGCACTGATCAAAACATTTCTTGACAGACATATAGCAAATTCAAGATGTCATACTAACCTGTTGTTTAACAAAAGCTTCCTTTTCTCTTTTGATTTCATCTTTTATCTTTTTTTGTTGTTCATTTGTAAGATCAGGATTAAATTCATGTGCAATTTGTCTTTCGGAATTTTCCTGCACTTTAACTTCAACTAAGTTTTCGTCGACTGGTTTTCGTGCTTCTATAAGATGAAATATAAACTTCTTTATAACACCAACTTTGATATGTATCTGTTTTCCAATGCACAGAAAGTTTATAATTATAATATACATTCAAAAGTTTAAATAAATGAGTAAGATTCCTTATTTTATCAGTGGCTTTACTCTATCTCGGCTAAAATAAAGATTCATTTGTTATTTTCAACTTTTTACAGTCAATTTCTTGTCACAGTCATTCTCCTACGGTTTTTAAAACAATAAGATTAGGTCTGGTAAATTTAAACCAGCCAGGTTTCTTAAAATCATAAACTTTGTTAAGGACACTTAATAATACAGTAATTCCTTCTGTAACAGGGCAACGTGTTTATTTTCATTTAGGGGCTGAAATGTCTTATTTTCTTCTTTTCATATTAATATTTTAACCTAGTTCACTGATCATGTTGGCTTATATGTTTTTATTTATTTATTTACTTCTCCTTTACTCACGTTCTTTTCAGGCCCATAGCAGTGTTTTTGTTACCTTTAATTTTTAGTTCAAAGTTCTATTTATACATATATATTATATATATACATTCATTTATCTATGTACTTTATTTATTTTTGTTCATACACAGGTCTCAAACTGATACCAGTTATATCGTATATCTAGTTATATATTTACTTAAGAAACTAACCTGTATAAATATGAATGATAAGGCTTCAAGGGTATTTAAAAAAAGTTAATCCAAATATCAGGTTTCTTATAGGAAGTGATACTTAAATTTATTGTTGTCTGCATCTCAAGAGTATCTCAATAACAATATCAACAATATCATGCAGAAAATTTTCATTGTTCATTATTTATTATTTTGCCTTTGAACTATATAGGGGTGCCATGTCCATACTCGTAAAAAGCTGTTTAAAGGTTGTTTTTAAAACCATTTTCACCCATTTGTGGCAGATTCAATACTCACATTGTCACATGGATGTAGGTGCGTACATCTAAACATACGTTGGATGTTTTCTTTGTGGCAATTTGAAACTTCATTGCAAAAGAATGAAAAGTAAAATGTTAAATGTGTCCATTTCTTTGTTACACATCAGGTTGTTCTGAAAGTGTTATTGTCAGTCACTATGTGGCACAATGAATTTGACTTGCCTGCCTTGGTACATTTTGGTACATAATGGCAGGTTGTTTGTGTAGATTTCTCGAAAAGGCTATAATATACAATTTGCTCTCTAGACATATTACAGCATTCAATTTTTTTCGCGTGGGCAATTTTTGGCCGATGCAAACCTTCATTATACTGTTTCAAGTTGGCATTTAGACATTTGAATTTTATTCCTTTTCTATCTATAATTTCTATAGATTTACGATAGATTTAAGGGAATTGAAGGATTCTATAAATTCGCAGAAGTATGTAGCTAGCGTAAACCGTCCCTTCACCACCACTTTTTTACTTATATATCTAAAAGTCTTTTGTCTCGTTTTCTTCTTCCTGCTACCATTAATTCACAAATATCCCAGCTACTACTACTACCCAAGAAAATATAGGCTCCTTTCCCATAGGAATCCCTTAATTATGCGTTATCCCTTGAACTAACGTCATTCTCCCAGTCAGCAAATGTCACGTTATACTTTTAAACCAATTACAGGTCCAAGTTTTTCATGGTAGCCGTTATGAATTAAGGGAAAACACACTATTCACACAGTCACCTCTTCATAAATAGGGGCTGGATTTTTTATAGAATCTTTGTTTTCTTACTTCAAACCTGTCATATTCGTGACTTTGGAAATAGGATAGCATCTTTAGTTTTCTATTGTAGTGGGACAAGTTGGAAATTTAAACCCTCAGTTTTTGGTAGTGAAGCCTGCATTCTAACACTTTTTGTAGGCTTCACTACAGAGAACGGAGGGTTCATCCTAATTCCGAAATCACGTATTGTGTAGTATGAGGGTGCCGACTCGCCGAAAATTGTATATGCGATGGTGGCCATGGGTGTTTTGGGGTTTTTTTTTCAGGGTTTTCGTCTGTAACCGCCCGGAAAAGCCTGGACTCGTCCGAAAGCGCCTGAATTGCACCTGAAATGCAACGCGGGCGAGCTCATTGTTCTCATTTAAATTTTGTCGAGAAGAAGGAAGGTGCTATTTTGTCGTCGTACTATTATTATTTGTGGGATTTTATTACAGCCACAGTACTGGAAAAAGGTTGTTTAACATATCGAGCGCACAACGTGCGCGGACTCCCTCGATACGCGATGTACCGCGTTTATAATAATAAGAAACAATTAAAATAAATTGTCGCGATCTATTGAGAATCTAGTATCGTGACAAAATCCGTCTCGATGTGTCGCGATGGTAGGTGATAATGAGAATAAAGAGAAAGTTTTTTTTAATGAGAATAGAGAGAAAGTTTTTTTTATTTCAAACACATCTCTGCTTTATCTTTTTTTTTATTTTAAATAGGTGTATATTATAAGAAAATTTTTAACTTTCGTATTTATTAAAGTAATTCTAGCGCATTACATTTTCTATTGCCGTTCTTCGTTCTTAAATTTTTAAAATGCGATCTAACGAAGCTTTTATATCGCCGTTCTTCGTTCTTAAACTTTTAAAATGCGATCTTAAAAAACATTTCTATCGCCGCTTTTCGTTTTTAAACTTTTAAAATGCGATCTAAAAAAAATTTCTATCGCCGCATTTCGTTCTTAAGTTCTTAAAATCCGATCTAAAAAAGCATTTCTATCACCGCATTTCGTTCTTAAACTTTTAAAATTCGATCTAAAAACACATTTCTATCGCCGCTTTTCGTTTATAAACTTTTAAAATGCAATCTAAAAAACCATTTCTATCGCCGCTTTTCGTTTATAAACTTTTAAAATGCGATCTAAAAAAACATTTCTATCGCCGCATTTCGTTCTTAAGTTTTTAAAATGCGATCTAAAGAAGCATTTCTATCGCCGCATTTCGTTCTTAAACTTTTAAAATGCGATCTAAAAAAACATTTCTATCGCCGCATTTCGTTCTTAAACTTTTAAAATTCGATCTAAAAAAACATTTCTATCGCCGCTTTTCGTTTATAAACTTTTAAAATGCGATCTTAAAAAACATTTCTATCGCCGCTTTTCGTTTTTAAACTTTTAAAATGCGATCTAAAAAAACATTTCTATCGCCGCATTTCGTTCTTAAACTTTTAAAATTCGATCTAAAAAAACATTTCTATCGCCGCTTTTCGTTTATAAACTTTTAAAATGCGATCTTAAAAAACATTTCTATCGCCGCTTTTCGTTTTTAAACTTTTAAAATGCGATCTAAAAAACATTTCTATCGCCGCATTTCGTTTATAAACTTTTTAACTTCGATCTAAAAAAGCATTTCTATCGCCGCTTTTCGTTTATAAACTTTTAAAATTCGATCTAAAAAAACATTTCTATCACCGCATTTCGTTCTTAAACTTTTAAAATTCGATCTAAAAAAACATTTCTATCGCCGCTTTTCGTTTATAAACTTTTAAAATGCGATCTTAAAAAACATTTCTATCGCCGCTTTTCGTTTATAAACTTTTAAAATGCGATCTAAAAAAACATTTCTATCGCCGCTTTTCGTTTATAAACTTTTAAAATGCGATCTAAAAAGTTAAAAAAATATAACACAAAGGAAGTATAATTATATTTAAACATCCGCGATCATTGTTGAATACACTCTTATTTTTAAAATAGTTCTATTATGAAAAAGTGTTAATGGCCTCGATAGCTTCGAGAATGATATCGAGACGGATGCATCGCGAAGCCCTCTCGATACAATTTGAAAGTAAAAAAACGTCTATCGCGGATCGAGAATACCGTCGCGATACGCGAAGCGCGATGTTAAACAACCTTTTTCCAGTACTGTATTTATCGACTAAATGATATAAAAAACAGTCTTCCACTACCACTGCTGGAGATTAAAAGAATAAGTTATACATGGAAATAAATGTTTAAAAAAATGTTGTTTCAGGCTGATTCGGGTTTCTTCGGGCGAAATTTTAAGGTTTTTTTTAAAACGCCGGCGTTTCCGGCGAGTTGGCACCCTCGTTGTGTAGTTTTAGGACAGTTTTTGCTAGTTTAGCTTTAGTTTAATTTAGATACTTGTAGTTCTTTTCTAATTAAATCTTCTTCTGTGAGAGTTTGACTGTGAAACGTCCATGTTTTTCTTCAACCAAGAAGTTGTACTGCATACAATTCCGAACAGGAGAATGAAACATGTGCAGTTTAAAAAGCTGTGAAAAAGCAAAGCAATTACCTTGTGGAGTTTTTGGAGGCTTAATGGGTCCAGGACGATTTCCAAGAAACCTTTCATAGGCTATGCTTATCAGACTATCATCACTTCCTTGTTGGGGCAAATGAAGGAAAGCACCCAAGCAAATCATGAAAAATGCAATGGCAATCAAATATAATATTAACTTTTCTTTCTTCCTCATTGCGAGTTCTGAGCTCTATCTTTATCAAAATATGAGGAAGTTTACGTATACTTTTGTAAAAATCTGATGGTTAGACACACAAAACCTGTTGTGCAAACGGCATACTCAGCAACAACAAACCTTCAGCATCATTTTCATCTCCATAGATTTCACATTTTCTAGGTCTTGTTTACGTGTATGATTTGACTCGATCATTCTCGGAAAAAAGATAAAACACAGACTATATACTGAACTTACTTGTATGATTTTGCAGATTCGACACCCAAAATGACGAACAAAAATGCTCACTTCGTCCCCTGGGGATTATATTGTACAGATTCAGTCCAAATATAAAAAATCTAACAAGCACTGGGAACAAGGCTGCAAAAGCTAATTACCAAGCCAAAGGAAAAATAATAAATTCAAAAGAAAAAACTATTCACAACCAACACAACGACAAAAAACTTTCGCCGATAAGGAAAAAAGAATCCAGCGCAGTCGTCGTAGCCTAAACTTAGTGTCTGTATGCTTGTCAGATTCGCGTTCCCAAATCTTTTTGAGATAGACCTTCTATATCGCAAAGAACTCTAAGGACGAGAGAATGGGTTTATTCATCCTCGTCCCCTCAACAGACACCTACTACTTGCGAGCGCAACATGCCAATTAGGCAATAATTCATGGGGGGAGACGATTTTGAGGGGTTATAACCATTTTCTTATGGATACATACTTAGGTGACGAAGACAAAAAGACGAAGATGTATTATTAAACAAGAAATAAAATTCGAATATTTCAAATAATAGTATTTACTTACTGCGCTCTTAACTGACACAAAGCTTCGTTGAACGAAATTGCTCGACAAGAACTTCTGTGTTTAATGGATAGAACATATTAATTTATTTGTTTTCTACTTTTATCGACGACGATCTTATCTTTCTGCCTTGCCTGCAAAAATTTTAAGGGTAGGGGGGTCAATTTGACCATATGAGATGGTAAATATTCCGGTCTGTAGAACAACACCATATGAAAAGCAGCGTCTTTTTAATGTTTTTGAGATAGCCATTACGACATCTGTGGACTAACGTTTTAAAATATGGTTAAACTACATCCATGCGTAGGCAGAAAAGAAGTGTGACCCTAGTAAATTAAAGAACTTGGGAGGACGGAGTAGAGAACTGTTCCACGATCCAAACTGCTTTACTTTTTTGATCATTTTAAGTTCCTGTGAAACCATAAACTGATAAAAAAAATCCCTTTTGATTTGTTGCATATATATTGGAAAATATTTTTAAGAAATGATTATTTGTTAGCAGTACCATATTCTTTGCGTGATTTTGAGGAACGATTTCCCAACTCCAAATGTTGGAACCTGCATCAATAATACTGCTACTTTATTGTTGCCGTTTTAAAAAGGGAAACCAAAGGTATTTTAAACAATTTATACCTAAATTAAAACAGTTCATGCCAGTGTTAAGAAAAAGTGGGAATCATAAATCTGCAATCAGGCAGACATTGGAAAGGTAGGTAAATTTTGTGAAAATACAATAATACCCAGCTAGCTAGCTAGCTATCTAACTATAGCTAGCTAGTTATCAAACTAGTTAGTAGCTAGCGTATTCAGTCGATATACATGATCATCGAAACAAAGACACGTCATGTGATATTGCTCCATGCTTACATTCGGATGAGTTAAAACATGGTCTTTTTACAGTCAAACCTTCACAGATTTTAACTCCTGGGTGTCAGCCTGTGTGAATTACTTGAGATGTGTTGTTGCGTTTTTTCCCAATCTTATACATCAGATGCTGACATATCAAACCTTAATTAGTCAGTTTGCTTCACAATATGCCTTATCTTCAGTTTATGAACACGATCAATTACACTGCATCATGCAACTGGCTAATAACCTAAGGCGGACGTCACAAATATCTGGTGTTAGAGTCATTTGAGCACCCAAAAAAAAAGTCGGTCGGCGAATGATAACTCAAAAATTCGAAAAATTGTATCCAACCATCCGGCCATGATGGGTAATGGCTGTGGGGAGACAACAAGCGTATAATATTTTTTAGTCATTCTAGCTTTTCCGACTCAGTAATCAAAAATTTGGATAAAAAAATAGGGTCGGTCGGGTGACTCTAACACCAAATATTTGTGATGTCGGCCTAGACAACAGCAGGTGGGATTTATTTGGTGATACCTTGTTTTATATGTACCTACTTTATCAATGCTGTTGATGAAGTTACTTCCATCTAGGTCAGACCAGGGTGTTTTAACAGACCATTTCGTGAGAGGCGTCCGATCACATGCGCGCGCCCCCACACACGCGCAGATTTGTTTAGGCGTGCGATTGATCGCACATGCAAATTTTTGTTTTCTTATGTCTGTGATAGCTTTCTGAAATTATCGTAATTACAAAAGAAACGAAATATGAAGTCAGAGAATAATTAAGATGGCTTGGCAACCCTTATCGTTAACTTAAATCTTTTTCATGTACGAAGAAAACTGCGTAGTTAAAAATACATATTTTTATAAATTTGCTAATTCTTTTAATTTAAAGAGATCTAACGAAGTAAAAATAGAAAAATAAATAAATTAATAACAAGAAAGCAAGAGATGCCACTTATAATAATTTGATTTTTAGATCTTTTATACGTAACATTTTCTTGACATAAAGAGAAACAAAATAATGATTATTACAGATCGTCTGTAACAACGATGTACGGAAGATTCTTTTCTCATGTTTTATAATTTTATTATCCATTTTCATCTTACCAATCATAGTGTGTATAATAAAATGAGTAACAGTAATGGGGAGGACAAAGTTTTATGTGACTTATTAATTGTATTTTTTAATTTTTTGTGGCCACCTGTTGTTTGAAAGTAACAAATATAAAATATCATTCAAACTTAATTTTAACATATTTTACTATTTTTAACAGCATTTATCAATTCAGTCCTGGGAACTAGGTTGTGAAATATACATGTCAATAACACCTAAAATTGATACCTGCCATACTGCTCTATTACCAGAAGCAAATCATTTCAATATGCTCAATGTGATTGCAAAGATATAAATAGATTAGAATAAAATTCAACACAAAATAAAAATTGATTTCCAGAATCGTGTTTTAGAGAGAGTAAGAAAATCGTTATTGAGAGAGAAAAAATAAAGCACGTAAATGAAGCGAGGTCATTAAGTATTGGGTTTTTAAAAAAAACTTTGTTCAGATTAAATTTTAAATGTGTGTTATTTATGTCTTTGTTAAAGGAATACGGGGAATTTCTATATGTTCTGTTCAGTAGTGTTTTCGTAATTTATAATTCAAGCTTTATATATTAGATAGATAGATAGATGGATGTGCATATTTTACATGGCTAGCCTCACAAATATCGAGGGATATACCCTGTCTATTATTTCCAGGAGGGGCCATGGCTTAGATGGAGAGTCCTAGAGTATTTAATGCTCATTTTGAGCTACGCGGACCCAATTAGGGCCGCGCTCTACTAGACAACTCCCGGCAACATCCAACGGCCCACACAGTGAGCCATCTCCCCAATTTCCCTCACATGGCTTGGGTTAACCCGGGGCTGTGGTAACATTCACTCGCCCATGTTGAATCGCCGTCAAGAGGAATCGAACCCCGGTCTCCCGCACAGAGTACGAGAGCTATAACCACTAATCTACGGCGCCATATTTATAATCCTTTTCTGGAAATTAAATAAAATAACGAAAAACAAAATAAGTAAAAAACCTGTGTGCGGTGTACAGGGGTAAAGGAATTTTGTTCTTACTTTTCCTTCTTGAAAATTTATTTTTTATGATCGCACGCGCACCACAGGCGCGGAATTATTGAGGCGTGCGATTCATTGCACGCCTACCTCAAATCTTACAAAATGGTCTATTTTAAGTGCCAGGGTTCTGGGCATTTTGCCACGCAATGTCCAAATAAACCCTCTGGGCCAACAGGGTTCCTGATACATCATTAAAAAGTAGCAAATTGATGTAATGAACGTTTCTCAGCTTGTTTTATAACACTTATGTTATGTTTGAACCATTCGGAACCAAAAATATTTCTCAGGTTTATACATTACTGCTTACGGAGCTAGACGAGTAAATCATCGCTCAGCTGATAATGAATGTTTAAGGTTGAGTGCTCGTTTACTTGCGCGATACTGAAATGAGCACTCTTGTCTTGTGAAGCCCTCTGCTATGTTTGAGTATCTACTAGGTAGTAAGTGCCATGCTATACTATTGTTTCCCCAATCTAAGGCAAAGGGAATTTTGTTAGCGGCAAACTTACCTGCATGGTAAACTTATACAACCATACACTATTTTGATTGATTTGAGAAATCAGAAACAAAGTGTTCAGTAAGTGCATCAACTTGAAACAAATAAAAATCATAAAAATCATTTTCTTAAATAATGCCCTGCAACCCTTTCCCAAATTATTGAAATTACAAAGATATCAGAAAATGCTGAGGCTTTGCAGCCCTTACCAATTATTTAGTCAAAGAGTCAGGCATTGGTAATTCCTCGAAAAAAATATTCTTCTTTGCCTACCGTCTTTCCGAAATAAAATTTTTTAGACTCTATTATGTCAAATAGGTTGAACTCAGGCCAAAATGAAGATTTAGTCTATCCGTTAGACACTAAAGCGTTGAGTTTTAAAACTATAACAATTTTATTTGGCATAATGGAAACAGAACATTTACACACTGTTGTAAATTTCCCATAGACAAATAATTTTGCAAACAAAATACGTAATGGAAGTTGAGAAGACATTTTTTTAAGAAACCATAAAAACATATTTTTCACTGTGAGAAAGTCTTTTTCTTTGCATATTTATTTTTCTCATTGATTTTACATTTTATATAAGAAGAAACAAATCTTTCTCTATAAATTTCATGTATTATTTTTCATTTCCATTTACGAATTCTTTGTCATGTCCCGTTCATGTTATTTCACTTTGACACATTTTGTGCCATATCTAGAAAGCTATCCGATATAAGCACCACCTTTCTAATGGACACAAAATGCCTATCCTGTATACTTTGACACTGTGACACAAGTTTATCATCTGAAAGAAACATTATCTTACCATTTCCAAAGTGCTGACATAAATTAGAGAAAAAGTCCCCTTTAATAATAAAGTCATAATTTTTTAAATCATTTTTTTATGTGGCCATCAAATTTGACTTTAAAGGTGAACTAACAGAAAAAAAACCTATAAATTTTTTTTCTTTCAAAACATTCCAATGTATCACATTTTTTATCACTTCTTTGTCTTCTGAAGTGACTTAAAGAAATACTAATATTACAATTCTAAAGCACACAGAAAATATCCAAAATTGAAACAAGTACTACTGTTTTGGAGGCTCACCAACCTAATGATTCATTTCAAAACCTGAAAAAAACATGAATCAAGAATATGAGGATAACCAAATTATTACACAAAAAAACCACCACAAATTTTATATGCTGCATTTAACAAGAACTTTTTGTCGTTGTATAGAAGATAGGGGCCATTGTAAATCTACCATACAACAAACTATGCATTCAGGAGAAATGGGGAGACTTATTTATTTCACTACTTTTGTTAACTTTCCAGTTCATAACAAACACCATTTCGATAATAACAGCAATAAGTATTTTCTATTGAAACTACTACAATATTTGTTCTGCTCATGAGTGTAAGTTGGCATACTTGTGTCACCTGTGCTCTGTTGGCATCATAGCTGGACTAAACTTGTTAGTCTTGGGTACCTATGAAAAAGGATGTTTACGTAGCTCTTATCCTAAGTCAGGAGTCATTAATGAACTAGGATTGTTAGGTTCGCTATAAACAACTTTTTGCAGGTCACATATGAACCTTGTTGACCTTAGTGTACTCAAAGGTAAATCTCCACTAGATGATTTTTGTGGTGTTTTTAATGCAACATTTCCTTGTGAATAAAAATTGTGGTATGCATTTAATAAATAGTAGCCTGCAAACTTTTATGAGCTGGACATGTCAAACCAACTAATATTTTTATTTTTTATTTTTTACAGGAATGGTCATTTTACTGCTGCACAATCTGCTATAAGTTTCGCCATTCCTCCAGTTTTACACGCTCCAACTCCTGACATTCCCATGATGAATTTTCTGCAGTTTGAAGTGATTTTGCTAAGCTATCTTGTCATGGCTATGCAGATACAATATATGAATATATATAAGGCAGTAAGTAATGGTTTTAAATTTTTAGCTTTTCAGTTCACAATGTCGATTCTAGAAAGAAGTCCAATTTTTTTGCAGCCTTGACCACTTGCATTTGATTCTTTGTTAATTGAAAAATTTGTTTTACCGAAACCAATAAGTGCAATGCACTCATTCTTTGTTTTAACCAAATTCCAATATGGTCAAACAATGCCGACATGGTCATACAATACTAATTCAACATTTTAACAACTTCTGGACGTACTGTGCAATAAATTATTTAAAGGAACACTTGAGTTATTTTCTTTATAATGACTGAGAATATCCCGTCATATTATTTGTTCAAATTGGCAATTATCACCAGGTAAATGTCTTACGAATTTCTGTTTTCATTAGAAGGAACCACTGCCATATTTGTAACAATAAATAAAGTATTATAAAATGAAGTGACCAAGACGAATAAAGAACTTTATTAAGCTTGTCATTTCAACGAATTGCCATTTTTTTCATTAGTAAACCACTTGCATGTTTTTTTTCCACTTTTTAGAATTTCTACGTTATGGACTACCATCTTATTGTTTTTACAACTTTAATATTGTTCAGACGTGTAGCATGGTTGATATTAAAACAGGTATCCACTTTGAGATCATTTCTCACGTCCACTGTTATTTTTGTGTTTCTTTTTTCTTGGTATTTTTTCTCTTGATGCTACGCTCCACGTAGGGTTAAGTCAGGATTTATATATTCTTTCGTTTAAACATGAAGACCAGAAAATTTGTGCTTAATAAGGAAATCTTTGATTTAAAATATAAAATATGAAAGCAATAAGTTTAGGATGTTTAGCAGTCTTGATAAATACGCGTTGCCATTTATTTTAGTCTAGGATGATTAGGGTATAGGGTATTAGGGCAAAAATTAAATGTGTGCAAAAATTTCGCGAATTGAAGTATGGTGAAAACGTATGGTAGGGGTTGGTGAACGAATGATAAAAACGGAATTCGTTCGTTAACCATTGGTAAATAAGGGGTCATTATTATTTTCTTTCTTTAATGGGTAAGTTATTCGTTCTTTAGACGTTAGCATCAGAAGTATTACATACATTTGCATACTGGTCAAAAGTCGCGTTAAAATCTGTCTTGTTACTTTCGATGGTGGCACTCTGTTTGTGGTCATTATACAACATAATGCAAAATAGTGCTTTCGAAGACGTTCTGTTCCTATGCTATCCGTAAGTATTAATTTTACCATGGAGGAAAAACAGATTTTTGTAAAATTTTGGATAGCTTGATGAATTATAAATTTTGCTATATTTAATCCTGCATTTTGTGCCTTTTCAGATTTGGTGTGTATTTATGGACCTTTGGTTTTACTGTCAATCCATATAGCCATTGTGTTCTATTTAAACTTGGAACCCATCAATCGCCACAAGTTCAAGAACTCATCACCGATAACACATCGTTGTTCCATCAAGCTGTGACCTTGCAGAACTTACCGATCAATTCAATGACACAAGTAGCCAACCGTAGTAAAACGAAAATGCACGAAATGAATGGAAATACGAAAACTACTTCCAGAGAAACTAATGGTCATGTTGTGAACGGATCAAGCGCAGCGACTAAAAAATCCACGTGTCTTCGCGATCAATGCGCCATGTCTCCGGACACTGTACGTTATGAAGCTGAATGTTTAAGGACGGATTTCAACTTACGAATGAAGCAGATAATTTTTAATTCCGTGATTAGTGCATATTACGTAGCATTCATCCCGTTGAAATTTACTCAGGTACGTTTCTTTCATCCCGTTGAAATTTACTCAGATACGTTTCTTTTATCAGTTACGTAGGATTCAAAATACAGGCTGAAACACATTGAAATCAATCTAGATAATGTGAACTTCTCAGAAAAAGAATCACTATCCAAGATGTCGAAGTTTTCACAGTTTTTATTTGTGCTATTGTTTTAATTGCTGATGTTTTGTTGAATAATCACTTAAGTAAGCATTGCTAGAATTTTAAAATCGAAGTAATTAAAAATTGTGATCCTTGACAAATCATGTTTTGTGTTGAAAACTTTCATTTTCTTCGTTCTCTTTTAGAATGGTTGGTTATATTACGATATTGCATGGTCAGCACAACATATATTTTTCGTATGGGTGAACACCTTCGTATTATTGGTCAATTTTCTTGTACCTCACCATTATATTGATGGATTGCATAAATGTGCTCTCCACCTTGGCGGTTGGAAAAAATATAACGGACAAAGAGAAACGCCGCACGTGTAGGTGTTATTTTTTATCTCTGTTAGAATGGACTTGCACGAAGTTATGAGGGTTTTGATTCTTCTAATTAATCTCTGCGGTAGAGTGCAATAAACGTTTTACATACATTCTTGACATTTAAAAGCTGCAAAAACGATCTCCGCGTAAATTTGTCTCACTGGTACAGAATGGACTCGATCATTCACTTTTTGTCATGACGTTTTGGGTAGCGTAGGAGAGAGATCTGAAAGCTCTGGGTTCTACTTGTAGGCAAAAAAAAACAGAATGTGTCAGCTGTACAACTTTTTATAGGTGGTCACCACTGACAATCTGGCCACAGGATACTCTCGTACGACATAGTAAAGGTTTGTTTCGTGGCATTGGAAAACATAACACAGCTTCGCCTGGTGATACCCATCATTCAAGATTTTATGTGAGTTTAAATTTTATATACCCGAACTGCAAATATATATTATCAATCTCTACCATACAACAGAGCGATCATTTAATGTCTTTTTGCTAAATTTTCTTAACGATATGAGCTACCTTCTGTTTCAAAATTCTAATTTACGTATTTATTTATTTAGTTTATTTTCAGCAGTCCATTGCGCCTGCTGAATTGGTTAGTTGTATTACAGCTTGTTGCTTCACTCGTTCAATTATACGTATTAGCGAATTCCACATACTGGTACCAATATCTGTCTGTTGTTGCCATGTCAACGATCAACATGTATCTTTTATTTCGGTTGCTACGAGAGCGATGGGCAGTAGAAGCGACGTTGAAAGAGCATACAGTTTGTTCCGGACAAGGATAGCATTTTTACGCCACTTTTCGTTTGCCACGCTTATGTTGCGTTTCTTGTATCTCATTACGTTTTTTATACGAAAGATTCGTTTCATTGATATGTAATGTTTTGTTACCTTGATTCCTCTACTTCACATGTCTCATCGGCAAAATGGCCGTGGTTTAATGTAAATCTTAAAATAATTTCGCCGCGAATATTTAAAATATAGCGCAAACAATTGTTGGCGTAGGACCTTGATTTGTTGGACCATGATTTGGTATCTTGGCGTACGCAAAAGTTTTCTCTTCTGGGCGTGACGCCTGTAATTTGGAAGTATTTAGAATTAAAACGCTTGGGCCACGGTGCTATTTTTTCACGATCATGCAATGTGCTTTTGCTACATGAAGAAAAATACGTGCAACATTTTAAAACTCTTTGCGTAGAAAGCAGCACTCTTTTCCTAGTATGGCTTCTTCTATTGCGCCAGCCACGGCAGCTGTTATGGCGCTTTTGTTGGACGAAGAAGAAAGTAAAAAATGTGGGTTTGTCCATGGTACATGAACAAATACTATCTGGACTTTTTTACACTCTTTCAAGAACTAAAGCTGGAAAATAGGGCATTCAGTGAATTCTTAAGATTAGATAAGATGCAGTTTAAATATTTGTTGCACAACATTTACCACCATGGAACTAAACGGGACATAAATATGCGCGAGTACAAAAAACGAGGAGAGACGTATTGTCTTGCTTGTGGAGAATCATTTCGATCACTAGAATTCCAATTCAGAATTGGTAGAAAAACGATTTCAAAGATTATCTTACATGTCGCTACAGTAATAACAGGATAGTGATTATTTATCAACATCGAAAATCAAAGTTGCGTGGCTTACTAACTCAAAGAAATTTTTGTCACGATGAAATGGAGCTATAGATGAAACACATATTTTCATTGAGCAACCTTTAAAATTGGAATTCTCACTACCGCAATTATCAGGGGACGGACAACATTATTTAATTGGGAATGAAAGGTCCGGAATGTGTATTTTTTTTTTGCGTTGATGTTGGAATAAATGGTCGAAACAGTATATACCGGTATTTGGCCAAGTTGTCCACATGCTCTCAAATCACACACTTTTAATATTCCCGAACCCTACGCCTTTACCTCACCGCGCTAATGATGCTCTATTTCCGTTATCAAAACATATGGTGAAACCGTACCCGTTCTCTCTATTTCTATCCTCGTAGGTTTTGAAAAGAAGATTTTCAATTACCGTTTGTCGAGAATGCGTAGAATCTCTGAAAATGCATTTAGAATACTCGCAAATCGTTAGCGGGTATTCCGTCGCCCATTCTCTTTAGAGCCAGATAAGGTGAAAAATGTTATCCTTGCCACTATAGCTCTTCACAATTGGTTGAGAAGTGACGCCGCTACTGGTAAAGTTTACATTTTAAATGGACTCGGGAAGATTTAAGAAACGGACAGTTGTCCAAGGTATTCGGAAATCTTAAAACATCAGTGGCTCGTGGTTTTCCTTGTCTAACAATCGTTGCAATCACGCAGGCACCTTGGCTGACTAAATTAGACAAATCACCAAATACTTTACAAAGGAGGGTTATGTTCCTTGGCAATGGAGATACACGAGGGTTGTGGTGAAATAACTAACAAAAACATAGCCAGTATTTGTAAATATATCAGAACTATTAAGTATACTAAGAAATAGCAAACACATGGCTTTGGTTGTCTTTTGTTATTTTTTTGTCTTGATTTTCGTATGGATCGTTTAAATGGTTGCTCACGTTTAACGATAATGCATCTGACCGGAGTCCAAAAAGCTTGTGTTAACACCTTGTTTATTTTGCTTGAGCTTGTATATTTTCAATACACATCGGGAAGTTAAATCCAGTATTGCTGCGTCTCTGTTGCTCATAGTAAAAAAAACAGGTCCATGATTTCTTTCTTCAACAAAGGCCAGTCATTGGAATCACATTGCATTGAACCTTCAACCCCATTTCTACCAAATAATTGCACGGTAGTATATAGATCGGGCGTAGGCAGTGGAGGAAGCGACCTTAAGGAATCATCAATGGCTTTCTACAGTTCTGGTTTGGCATTTTGTTCTTCTTTTTTTCGTGGGTGGTATTGCAATTTTATCAATTGTGTTTAATGAGTCACTAATGTTGCAAGTGGCCTCCAAATAATAAGCCAGGCAATCAAAAGTTACAAAAAAAAAGAGTAGGGTATTCCCCTCCCCCCCTCTCCAAACCTGAATAGGGTACAGAAAAGTTAACATGTTAACATTACTTAATCAAGTAAATAGGGCAGATTGCCAATACATTGAAAGAAGCTTAGCAAAATCATTGCATTGCACTTATAACTTTGAGGTCAAATAACTTGGAATCGGGTTAAAATAACTGACATTGTCTCCTGCGTAGGTAACTAGGGACCCTTGGGACCAATATGAGACCTATATCTTAAACTTTGGTCAACCAATCTGTTTCGGAATAGACGGGTTAAAGGAGAGGCGAACTGCGCACGGCACGGCTGCTGAATAAAAGTTCATGATGACAGTGTTGTGAATGTTTCTGGTCTGTATATTTATTAAATTTGGCGCCTTCTCATCATAACAAACTTCATCGTTCGAAGCTCGTAATATGTTGTGGGAAAAAACACTCAAGCATGAAAAAAATATTGTTGTTGGTCATGACAGATATTCTTTAACTTCAAAGAAGTTTAAACGAAGGTTACTACTATAGTACGATGTTACTACTGTAGTACTTAAAATATTCTTGGTTATCTTGGTAAGTCAAAGATCTTATTTTTGATGTTTACCGGTAAGTACATCTAAAACCTACCTATTTTCACCCCATACAGCCATGGAAATCCTGTATAATTGTTGTTAGGAAGATATAAAGATACTTAGACGTGAAATATAGTTATTTGTTTGTTATAATAGTAGTTATCTTAGTAGATTGTAGGATTTAGAAATCTATAATTTTTTCTCTCACGCTTAAATTTATTTCCTAGCTGCCACAAAATAATTTTTTTTCGCCTCTCCTTTAACGACGTCATCAAAAAAAAGCAATATCTCTTTAAGCGTTCGTTAAAAGCACGTGATCCGATATTTTTTCTCGATTAGCGTCCCATGCAATGGAAGTATCTGTTTAAACAAATTCATAAAAAAACATGTTTCGACCATTAGCGGTTTCTTTAAAACACATATACATATACATTTTTTTGATCAGCGTATGACTCTATACAAATTTCGAAAAAAAAAAATTGTGTGTATCGACGGTTCATTGCTGACATCATCAAAATTCAATTGACGGATCCATCTCATTGTTTTTCTACCTAAGTGAATTATTCCACAGGCTTATCGGCTAGTTCCTAATCAAAGCATGAAAGATTTTCCAAATAAATATTTCCTTTTTTTCCTACCAATATTGAGTAGACTGTGCCTTTTTTAAAAGACGCCTCTTTTATTAATTATTTTTATTCAGCTAATGATGAGGAAGTACGGGAAATTATATTGACATCGCTAACTGTTTGTGTATCGTCTTATTTGTATTTGTTTAGTAAATACTGATAAAAATAACGGATTTACATATACTTAAGTTTATTATAAATAAAACCAGCAACTTCATGCCTAGTAGTTTTTTGTGTATTCTTGTATCTTAGCACGGACATAGAATAATTATTCGAAAAGCTACAGTTGAAGTTGCAACATTAATTTCAAACTCGATTCCAGGCTTTCATTCACCCTCGTCCCCAGGGATTTTTGCCTTTTTGATATGAGAGCCGTTTATAATTTAATTTTTAAGTAAACAAAAACAATATGATCTAGGTTAATAACGTCACAGTTTTCTGCACAACGTTACTTCGTAATAGATCATAATATTTTTAATTGTCGTGAAAATCGTAATGAACGGTTACAGACAGTTACGCTTATATTAAATAGCATTTTGTTAAAAGAAAAAAAAATGCTTCCAGCTTCAGAAGAGAAAGAAACTTTCCTACAAAACGTAGGTGTATTTTTATGTTATACTCCTTTTTTTTAAAAGCAAACACAAAGTTTTGGCTGGAGATGAATGTTGCTTTAGTTTCTGTTGCTTACTGGTTGTTTGTGAACTATTTATCTGGAAAAACAAAAAATTTGCGTGTTTGAAATAAAAATCCGTCGTTTTAACTGCGTTGCCGATGTACAAAAAAGTTTACTTTTAAAGCAAGGAATACCCCGGAAAGTATTGGTACTTTTAGAATTCCTGCTGTGTTTTTCCTTCTTTTTATTGTTCAGTCATTTTTAGACTGGTTGTGGCTTATATTAAGTTACTTTGTTTTTTGAGAGATTCCAGTTTGGCTTGGTTGCGCTATGTTGCTATTAAAAAAGTGGTGTACGACAATTCTCATCGTCTACTCTTTATCAAGATGTTTTTTTGGAAAAATGAGAACAAGATAATGTGTTTGCGTTTGTTTACACAATATTTCCCTTCCTTTTACTTTGATAATTTTTTCCGTACGTTTGGCTGTGTTTACACTAACGCAACTCCGTATTCATTTCTTCAGTTTCTAGTGTAAATGGCAAATGAGAGTACCAATAAATCCTTATTTCTATTGGAGAAATGTCACGGTAAATTTATGTATAAGTTTGTTAGCCTACAACTGGGTTGATATGCCTACAAAACTCTTTTTTAGTGCTTCCCTACGTACAGTACGGTATGTAAAAAAAATTTCGGTGAAAAAGAAAAACCAATCTTCAACAAGCCCTCTCATTCCCTACGTGGTCCCCAGGGTTCTTCTACGCCTATGATAATACGGAACAGTCAGACTATATTATTGTTATTTCGTCGGTAAAGAATTTACATTTTTTCGTAAAAATAAATGCAAAACTATAGCTCTTATATTGTAAATCTAAAACTATGTGATTGCATATCCTTAGGTGCAGCTAGAGTAGGTAAAAATGGCAGCAGGAGAAAGAAAAAGACTGTAGCGGTCATTCTCGACCCCAGAGCTCTTTAAGAGCTCTGGGGACGAGAATGTGTAGTGGTCTGTCTATCATATCAAAAGGCGTCATCCTCGTCGCTAGGGTTTGTTGCCTATGTCAAAGCCGCTAGCGCTTATTTGACGGCTCGGCTCGCTGCCTGTCTCTCGATGCCCATCGTGGAAGAGCTCTAGAGAATGAGAATGCTTGTTGGAATACATTGATCAGCTCTCGTGATATTTTTTGATGATTTATGATAATTTATGATGGTTTATACTTATCTCGTTTTTCTTTATCTACTAGAATCGCCAACCCAATCTCGTCCCCAGAGCTTCTTTTTCTCTTTTGATATGAATGCTGGCGCGAAACAAGTATAGCGAAAGAGAAGTCCTTGAAATGAGATTGCATGCTAACCCTAAATAAACGCCGTCCTTATTGAAGTTATTATTTAGATTTCCACTGCGAAACTCTCTATTTTCAAGGTCAACTCCTAATACAACTAACTCAGCAGGACTTTTGCTTCGTCGTCAGATATACAAAAAGAGACAACAGGTCCTGGGATCGACGTTGCTCCTAATAATCCTGTTAAATCCTCTAGTTTTTATAGTCTAACTCTGTATATTCATTGACAAACTCTTATCTTTATAAAATTGAGGTCCATCTTTTAATGCCACGACGGTTAACTTCAAAAAGAGAACATTCTTAAGGGGGATTTTCACGAAGCGATTTGTGAATAGCGAATTCGGCGGCGAATAAGCTGCGAAATATCTTTTTGATTTTCACGTGGAACAAAAAAACATGGGACGAATTTAAAGTACTAATTGTAAGCACTTTTAGGGTATTAAAAACCAGAGGGTTATTTTAAATCCTTTCCAGTAATGAGTTTTTCTAAGAATAACCTACGGAAAATTGCGTTCTGATTGGTTTAAAGTTTACAGCGAAATATTTCGCCGCTAAAAAGTACGTACTGTTTCTACTTTTCGGCCAAGCGAATTTTTTGAAGCGAACTGAAAACAAATAAAACTGCGCATGCTCAGATATATATCGCCGTCCAATTCGTTTCGTGAAAATGCTCCTTTATGAGGGGCAGAGGCTTAACATGCTACAAGCTAGTAATGTTGAGTACTTTATTTAGGATATGGTGTAAATCATTACATAAAGCTCTTTAGAAAGATATTGTGGCAAACAGGATATGGTGTTCTCAGTGCTTTTTCCCTTTTTTAAGTTCTAGTGTGCGACACGTCTTCCCGGACATAAAAAAAACGAAGAAGGTCATGGAAACAAGGTTGTGAAAGATTTTTTTTTTCCTGGGTAAATTTCAAGTTTAAGTTGGGGGTGGTGTCAGTCTATTTTCAATCAATTGAAACATGGCAGTGTTCAAGTCTAACAAGAACCTTTTCGTTTAATTAATTAAATAAATCGAGAAAAAACTTAATCTAAAACCATTCTCGTTGTCGTAGCAGCGTAAATGGTGGTGAATCACACCCAAAAATTTTCCATGGGAACGAGATTGGTAATTTTGAATGGAGCAGGGAACCGGCATTCTCAATTTCTCGTGAAAAAAAACATTTTGTAAACAAATCTCGCGTGCGCAAGTCAAGATGGCGGCTGGTGATACAATAACAAACCCGAACGTTAAAAATGAACAAAAGTGGATAATAGGCGTAAGCTTCTTTTTGCATTTTTTTAGCTGCTTGATAAGATTTGATTTGTGACGCTTTGTTTATTTATTATCTGGAAACATACATTGGTCAATATTCTACTGTCTAGCTAACGCCATCAACAACAAATCTTTAGCGCTAACTACACATCGTCATTCACTCCATTTAGGGATAACTGCAAATTGGAAAATTTATCTTTCCCGTAAATGCATTTCCACGTGACGTTATTTGTTTACTTTTCAGCTAGTAAGCTCTTTTAGCTCTAGCATTTTTGTTGCAAAAAAGGTGCTAGAGCCCAAAGAGAGGTTTATTCCTGTGGATTTTTTCTCACCAAATATCTTGGAAGTTTTCAACTATTATTAAGTGTGGATTGATAACAATACCTTCATGTGAAGAAATGGGCTGGAAATAACCTCACTTCACCTAGTGTCCATCTTTTTTCCTGTCATGCAGATACCAGAGCAAAAAGGAGCTTATCTCTGCAAATGTAAACAAAGGAATTCATTTATAGGTATCATCAACAAGGTTGTTGTTGCATGTCCTTTTTCTGTTGCATAGTTGCAATGATCTTTTTTAGCTAAAAGCAAATTACTAACCTACTTTTAAGGTATTTTTATTAGTATTTACCAAGGTGTAATCCAGAATTCTCAGTAGCTGTTTGTTAAATGACTATTTCCTGATTTGAATTATCCTTAATTTACCAATTCATTAGAGAAGCTTAATAATAATAATAATAATAATAAATATTTAAAGTGGCTAGCCCAGAAAATCACAAAAACCTATAGTTAGTGGATTGTTTCTACTGGGGGCCACTAGAACAAAAAAGAAACAAAAAATGATAAACCTTAGACTGCCTCAGCTCAATCAAACATAGCAACATTTATAATCTGTGAAAATTGAAAAGAAAAAGAATAAAAAACAAAAATTAAAAAGTTAAAAAGTGATCTCCATTAGAATTTTCCAAATACATTAGAGATGGAAGTCTTAAACAAAAGCAGACTTCCATCACAGGTCACTTGGTCTGGAAGATTATTCCAAACTTTTGCAGCTCTAAATGGGAAGGCTTTTTTGCCAAATTCCGTGTTGACCAAGGGAAGTGTGAACCTGTTTTTTGAAGCTCCTCTTGTTTGATGATTATGACAGTTTTTTTGTCAAAAGGAATTTTGAGCGCATGTAATCAGGAGCAATGTGATTCATGGCTTTGAAAACTAATATGGCATCGTTTTTGATGAGTAAATTATTCATTGAATATTCCCTCTCTTTCCCAAGAAAGGTACGGACACATTTTAATCGTTTTTCTAGTTTTCCCAATCTACCTTGGGTGGCACAAGCCCATGCCGAGGAGCAGTAGTTAAAATATGGCATGACAAGTGCATTAATTAAAAGGTTTTTTGTGTGAGGTGTTAAACAGGATGCAATGGTTCTAATTTTAGAATATTTAATTAGTATTTTTCTATTTATGTCATTAATGTGCTTTTCCTTGCATTTTTTGATCAAATGTTACCCCAAGATATTTAACTTTTTCGCTCCTCTTCAAAGGAATACCCATATAGTTGATAGTTTTGTTCTCAACTTTTTTTAACTGGCTGTGGTTGCCGAAAAAGATTGTTTCAGTTTTGTCCGTATTAATAGTCATTTTGTTATTATTCAGCCAGAGGTCGACTTGCGAAAGTTCTAACTCGACCTGGGAGACAAGGGTATCCAAGTTTTTATGAGACGAAATAATTATTGTATCATCTGCATATAGATGGTGGTAGTTTGAATTGATGACAGATTTTAAGTCATCAATATACAAAAGAAAGAGCAGGAGCCCCAACAAAGATCGCTGCGGCACCCCAAAAGCGTCTTCATAAAGCAGATCTGATCCTGTGTCGTTTACAAGAGTCAGCTGCATTCGACCCGTTAAGTAGGACTCGAACCAGTCAAAGGCAGCATCTCTGATGCCAAAACACCATAGTTTTTTTAACAAAATTTTATGATCAACAGTGTCAAAAGCTTTTTTAAGGTCAATGAGCACAGCACAAACAAAGTTATGTTGGTCGAGCTCAGTAAGAATAAAATCAGAGACATTGACTACTGCAGTTTCTGTGGAAAAGAGTTTTCGTAATCCGGACTGTCTGTCATTCAGGAAGTTGTGCTCAGAAATAAAATGAGACATTTGCTCATGCACTAACTTTTCAAAAATTTTCATAGGAATTGGCAAAATGGAGATAGGCCGATAATTAGTAGGATCTGTTTTATTGCCACTTTTAAAAATAGGCGAGACCCTTTTAGTCTTCCAACATATAGGTACATAACCAGTAAATAAAGATTTGTTGAAAGATTTGTAAAAAGATTTACTTCAAAATATTGGACTTGCAGCCCATTTCATGGAAATTGTGAAGGAATAGATTTTATTATTACTCCAAATTGCCTTTCTAGAATTGTCTTTTGGGGTTTAACAGCCACTATTTTAATTTTCCAGATTATGTTTATGCTTTAAAAAAATGTTGTGTTTACATTGTTTTTATTTGGGAACGCTTACATAGTGTATCTCCTGTTTGTTTTACATTCACAGTTATATGCATAGAAGGGCTTAAATATCTGTAACTTAGGAACATTGTGGCAGCAGTAATCTTATGTTAAAGAGTGACCAACAATTAAATTTATTTTCACAATATATTTCAACATTTAACTGTCGTCATTTGGTAAAATCTATAATAAAGTAAAATCAGGCTTAAATAACCCCTGAGATTTTTGTACCTTTAAAATCTTATCCATATCCCAATTTGCTTGTACAAAGAGTTTGAATTTAGTTGGACAAGGCAAATTACAACTTGGTGTAACTAAAACTTTGATGTGACAGTCTATTTAGTGTTTATCCTTAACCGATAGATGAGCAATCTAGAAAATAGTATGCCTACCTACAGGGCCAATCATTCTAAATATTTGTTGCAAAATTTTATAAACAAATTAGGAAAACATGCTATTATGATAAAAGATTGTTTTTGCATAATTTTTTTTTAATGTCCGACTGTTGTGCTACAGTGTCTTGAGACTAATGATGCATTAGAAAAAAAATTGTGCAGAATTTGAACTACCATGCAAACTTCTTTAGTCGCACAAAAATGTAGATAGAAAAAAAATCATATGTTTGTTGTATGACCTTTCTGTAGCATGTTGTTCTGCTTTGATACATTATGTTTAATTTTGAGTAAAAATACATATTATGTAAAATATTTGTAGACAAATAACACAACATGCACAATGGAAGCAAGCATGTTGTACAACAAAATATCCTGCAACTGTGGCACTACATAAGTTGCACAATAAAAAATTTTGCACTAGTAGACACCAAGCATATGAATTCAAATTTATAGAATAATAATAAGTCTAGATTGTATCATATTTGGTTTAAATAATTCATTAAATAATTCATCAAATATTGTTACTTAAAAACAAAGTTAATAATCTGAATTATATAAGTTTTAAAGATTTATTAGAAAAATTACTATCAAAAAAATTTGTCTGCAATTTAAGTTTGCTCATCAAGTTTTTGAGCTGCTTTTATCTCAAAACCACAAAGTATAAGTATATTTTCAAGAAAGCTTTGAACATGAGGATCTAAAAAGCATAAAATTGCAGAGTATAAATTATTCAAAGATATTTATGTCAGGCAAGTTATCCTTATTGGTTGACTCTATGAGATAAGAAGATACACTGTTTTTTTATATTTGTTGGTAATTAGCTAAATATATTTTGTAAAATTTATTATACAACTGGTGCAAGTGGATTTTCGCCTGGGAAAAAAGGTTAAAACATTTAAAGAAATAAGAGAGACTGTAGTGGTAGTAGTATTGTTTATTTATCAATAAGTCATGGACAATGTAAAAAAATGATTATTATTGATTGGAGACACACCTATTAGTCGAAGACTATTCTGAAGGAGGCCACCAGTGTTCAGTAGGTAATTGTATATCCTAAATGACTACCAATAAGAAACAAGTAAAAAATAACAAGTTAGGGCAGAGATGTTGTAGTTTCTGGAACAAAGGATAGAGGTGGACTTGTAAAGAAACAACGGGACGCAGATTTGTGGCAAAGAGAAAACCCTTGCACAAATTTAAATTGGATATTGGGCAATAATTAAACATTTTTATTTCCATTAAATCCTTGTGTGGAATTTACTGCTTATATATTTCAAATAAGAAAGTAATTGCTATTTTTCAAAGTATAATTGAGTATGTATATATGTTTTATTCATGTTTTATAATATTTAGATTAAGTTTTTAATCACACTTCATTACTCAAAAATTTCTTTGTTGCTATGCCAACTATGTAGTGCAATATAATTTATTTTCAATTTAATTGATAACTTCAACTTGTTGTTCTGTGCAAATGTGCATGCAACTGAAAGCTGCAACAAACTTTTGTTTACTTGACAACTCAGGCTTTGTTATGAAAATATTATTTTGTGTTATTATGTTCAAAAACAAATAGTCTCTGTGCTAACATAACAACTTAAAAAAGGTTTTACAAAAAAAAGCATTGAGAGATCTCAACATGGCTTCGTCATACGACATAGAAAATGCTGAAGAGGTTTGTGCATGTTATTGGATTTATATTTCCAACAAGTTTAATTTGTTCTGAATAAATTCTGTAAGCAAAGTATCACCCTGATCTTTGATAGTGAATGTTTGGAATTTTAAAGCAATACTGTGAAACTCCTTGACGTGCTTAATCATTCATTACAGTACTTCTTTCTGAAATTTATACCTCTTTAACAAGACATTAAAGAATTATAAGGGCATTTATAATTTAAATAGAATAATAAAATACACTTGAATATGTATAATAACACTCAAATGTTTTTTTCTCAATGTCATCAGTGTTGACCTGGTATGCTGATCAAACTTTCGTTTTCTGGCTTAAAACTATGTGTCGGATATGCTTATTTTTAAAAAACCTTAAAATAATACTAAAAAGAAGTTTCCAAATATTTCTTGTGAACAGATACCTCGCAATGAAATGACGTATGTTTATTAGAATGGCAGTTATTGTCATGACAACGTATATATATAATAATAGTATATTATAATTAAAAATATTATCATTTACATGGTACGCTCCCTAATTTTAACGTGGTCCGCATTATGCGCCACAATTTAAAGCGGAAATTTTTAATTACACATTTTTTTATAAAAAAACATGGCAGGGAGTCCGAACATTTCTTAACTTCTACTGCAACAGTTCAAAAAGTTTCTTGGGTTTCTTGGGTCTTAACCAAGTTCAGGTTTAATGAAAGAATTAAGTTCGATTGCGTAATTAAACATCCATTTGAAGTCCCGGATACAACGTGCAACGTGTACTATGAAATGTCAAAAATAAATTATTTTTCGTTTTGTGAGTTTCTTGGAAAATAATTATCATTTTTTTCAGGTTCCAAAGATTTTGTGTGGTACTAGTCTTTTAAAAAGCGTACTACCCTGTTATACTACTCTTGTCTGTTCGTACGTACAGCGACGTTGGTTTAAAATTTAATAAATGACCATAAAGCCAACGGGAGCGAATATAGGGTTAAATTTTAGTAGAACTAAATAAATTAAATTGCTTTTGCAGTGGACAACCAAGCAAAATTCCATAAACGCTGTCATCCTTAGTATCAAGGGAATTAAGCATAATCACAAACGTCCAAAATACATTTTCACTGGGCGGAATGGTTTTGAAATTTTTGCCATTCAAAAGCAGAATTGAATTTTACTTTTAAATCGCGGAAATTCCTTTAGCCAATCTTTTAAGGTATTTTCTATAGTTAATCTTTTTTACCACGATTTAATTTATGCATTATAGAATGGAAAAGAAGAAATTGAGATGGCTGATGCGAAGAAGCAGACTCAATACCAGACCGCCCCTTTGCCCGATGCAACTAAAAGGACTTTACGCGGTCCATTAGCACCCGTCAATAACTTTCTTAATGCGGTGGAAGAAAGCACTGTTAGTTTTGTTAAAGAGCAAGAGTCCTACGTCATTGGAACATTTTTGTTCTTACTCTTTTGCGGTTATATGGTCTATTTCATAATTGCTGTTAATAAAGACTTTGATCGAGCTCGCGACTTGGTGTACGTGACCTGCTTTGGACTCTTTTGCATCCTGTATTGGGCTGTAAAAAAATATTGCGGCCGTGCCATATGGAAAACTATACTGAAACCATTGCATGCTAGCTTGCTTTCATATTGGAAGTTTTTAAAATGGTGAGCTTTTTTCTTTCCTGTTGGATTGCTTATCAATACCGTATTTATTTTCATCCTAACTTTTTTATATTTTCTGGTAACTTTTAACTAGCGATAATTTTGTCGCGTAAATTTTATTGGCATTAAAAAGCGTTTTGGTTTAACTTAAGAATAAAAAACAGTTGGGTCGAGTTTTGTGCGACGTACTTGCAAACTAAAGGCTAAAATACACGGTAAGTTTAAACGGACCGTTTAAATGTAAGACAAACAAGAGCCTTATGGCGCGAACACGGTTGCAATTTCCCAAACAAAGATGGTGGATCGAGTGTCCTCGAATTCTCTGTAGTGTAATGAGTTATCACACGTCAAAAAAAAAGAGAAAAACTTTAAAAAAGTTAGAAAAAATGTTTCATTTAGGGGCTGATTACATGGAGAATTTCAGCCTGGGTCGAAATTTCAACTCTTGGCAGGGCTGAAAAATGTTTTGCTATTACATGCACATGCCCGGTTAGTTAGCTCTACCCAAGTTGAAATTTCAGCCCGGGCTTAAATTCTCAATGTAATCCGCCCCTTAGTTAGGTATTTGACTTACGGCAGACTTACTCCCGCTGATTTTCTTACCATAAAACCTAGCCCTAACCCACTAACATACAGTATATAGCTTTCCCCCCTTCCCTCGCAGTGTTTTTCTTTATTCAATATGCAAGGTAGAGGCAAGAAAAGCAGTTACGATTGTGGGAGTTCAATATCTATAAAATATATTCTGAATTCGAGCCTAATAATGATTTTATAGAGATCGGGTCCATCATGAAGTTCATTGTTGTCATTACCTGGCTCCCTTCTCAGCAATCTGGCAGTCCATTATATTATGCGCATGCGCAACGTGTTCAGAAAAACGTAAACATTGAACCGGTCCATTGAAAATACAGAAAAGATGGCGCAAAAGAAAAATGACCTGCATTGTTCAACTCAACAAAACTTGGGTAAATTAAATAAACCCTTGTACTACTATAGATACAACCCTATAAAAAAGTATATATACCAAAAAGTTATAACATAATGACTACTGGTTTGTTGTTTTAAAGTTACAAGAAAGTGATGCATGTATTTTGTCTATTGACAACGAGTTCAGTTACTTCATCAGTAAGGAAGCCTTCTATCAATTGATCTTCGTTGTCGATATTGATATCAAATTTTGTGCAATATACAAGTTTCTGCCAGTGGTAAACAGACACCTCCAGGTCATCCGGGAAAGTCAATTTGAAAGTCCTTCGCACAGCTAAATTGGAGTACCTTGTGGAAACACCACAGGATTCACACTTTTTGAAGTTGCAATTTGGTTGAACTGTGCCAGCATAGTTGTCACACTTCATACATTTTAGTTGCCGGCTACTTACTATTACATTTTGTATTGGAAATTTCAGTGTTCTATACAGCTTCATAGCAGGAGATGCTGGTTTAATTTTCTTGTCATGCGATTTAAAGATAGATGTTGAGATTGAAGTTAACGTTGGATGATCTGTGTTCGGATATTTTCTCAATTGAACATTGTAAATTACACAAACACCACTTTTTAACCCGACAAAATCATTCCACAGTGTTAATGATATGCATGATCCTGTTTTGTCGTTGAAAGAGACTTCTTTTTTGGTTGCAGTAGCACTGAATTTCGACTCGTGACACCCTTGAACGTCCATATAACCGATAACAGATACAAGCTGTCGATCAAATCTGAAACAAGACAAAGCCAAAATTATTTTAATTATGAAATTACAATGCAAACAAACTTTATTTTAATTAGTTTTTCCCAAAAAATTAATTATCAGTTAATTCACACCATTTTGCATTTTTAAAACAAACATCTTGGTTGGATCATTTTAGATTGTGTATTTTACAGACCAGAATTTGAATCAGCTTCAAATTGAGTACATTCTTTTCTTTTATTCTAACCTGTAAAATCTTTAGAACCGCAAATGCTGGAGCACTAATTTTTTTATGATCCAACCTTATTTACAGTTTATTCCTAAAAGTCACGATACATTAAGAACGAAAATTTTTGGTTTTCCTGCAAACATTTAAGAGTATGGTAGGGTTAGCTAATATGACAACAAGAAAATAATGCATAAATTTGTGTATTATGTCTTTCTTCTGTTTTGAAAATCACACCATTTTGAATCATTTCCTGTTAGTCTTAAGCTCAAATTTTGTAAATTATTGTTGAAAGCACTTGCCCGAAAGTTTTTCCGACGAATATTTTCGTTATTAAAATGTATACTAAACTCAACCTTTTTAGCTAACAAACATAATGCAATGTACAGAGCGAAACCAATTAAAAAAGATTGTTCTTATCCTGAATCTAGCAAAGTTTTCACATCAACTAATTCAGCAACATCTGGTGTAATTGTGTGATATCTAAACGGTGCTTGTTCTTTTGATAGTAAGGTGACATTTGTCTTCTTATTTATTTCGATATCTTGAATTTTGTTGTTGTGGAAATTATCTTTACGTTTGAATCCACTTAGTTTTACAGGAGACTTCGAAACACTTGCTTCGTCCAAGGTATCTTTTGTTTCAAGTTTGAATGCAACAGCCTGAAATGTCTGCCCCTGAGTCTGCAAGTTGCAGTTGAAGTATCCAACTGATTTGTTCTTGCTCTTTTTCAACGGGGAAACATTATGCACGTATGCAAGAATTGATTCACCTAAAAGAGATCGAATTCAGGTACAACCCCGGCTTGAATGTTCTTAAAATTCTAGAGGGCCGGGGGTTAGTAACAATTTTGTTAACCCAGTGCTAATCATAAAATGTATCGCAAAACTGAATTTCTTTCATAAAATACCAATATCAAGTATAAATTATTATATAGGTTGTATGAAAAAAATTCGTTCCATTAGTTCTTAAACTGACGACCATATCGAATAAAGCCCGTCGTAGAATCCACACCTGTACTCTCGAGTCCCAAATAGACGGGGGCGGGCGGTTGGAATAAACAATAAACAGGGGGGCCGGAAATTTCCAGAAAATAGACGGGGGCTGGAAAAGGCGGGGGAGTTGGAAATTTACCGGATTTCTAAAAAACAGGGGGGGGGGGGGTGGAATAAGAATGTCCTCCTATTTATTAAAAGCGACCGGCCGGGCGTGTTTATTATATTTTTTGGAATGGAAAGTTGTAAATGATAAAAAAGACAAGGAAATTACAATGCAAACACAAATTTTTTTTTAAATTAGTTTTTCAAAAACGTATTAATTATATCGATATCGCGTATAAGTTTTTTGTTTATCAATAATATTTGAAATCCGAAACGTCTTTCCTCGTACGGGGGTTCACCGTACAAAAAGATTGCTATGCATCTGTTTCCATAGGCTTTGTACACTTAAACCCAGTCACATCGATGACGTATTTTTCGGGATTATTTTGGAACATTCCTGATTCATTTTATTTTTGTAGATGGTGGCGCCGTCCAAAAACCGTGAGTTTGGATGCGAAATGCGAAATATTAGATTGTTAAATTTTCTGTCACTCTGCTTACCACCTCCCGCAGTGGCAGAATAAGTTTACCTCGAATGATTTGAAATACCTTTAGTGTCAAAAAATCCAACACTAAGGTATTTCAAATCATTCGAGGTAAACTTATTCTGCCACTGCGGGAGGTGGTAAGCAGAGTGACAGAAAATTTTGAGTGACAGTAAATGTGTGAGTGACAGAAAATTTGGTGATTATAATCACGCGATTACTTTTATATTAAAAACTCTAATGACGGCCCTGGGCGCTTATTTATTTTGAAATTGGGTGGGAGGAAATATGGTATCTATCGATAGGCTTGTGAATAGTAGCGGGTCTATTTGAAATAATATATATTTATTTGCCGGATTGTCATTTTATTGTTAGACCAGATTTTACTGCGCGAAGGATATTGATATCAGCGCGTATACTATATCATCTATGAGCAATCTCAGATCGGTTCTATCAAATACTACTTTTTGCGTTTCGTTTCGTTTTCGGTTAGAGCAGAAAGTACAATAGAAGTTCTTAAATTAATCCAATTTTTTTAGATGTTTCGGTAAAATTTCGGTAAAAAGGGTTTTAACGCCGATTCTCTCCAATTGATACATATCAGACAATAATGCTCTGAAAAATTAAAATATATTACCTATCAGAAGTAATCTAAAAATATATAAAATACTAAATTTCTTAACCTTTTTGTCACCCCTATTTTAATAGGGAAAAGATATCAATTTCAAAATAAAAGTTTAGTTCAACTCAGATCCATAAAACTTGAAACTGTGTTCCTTTTATTCCAAAGAATCCCTCTTTATGAAAATGAAAAAATATTTTCGTTTTAAAGATCACAAAAGGTGACGGTATCAAAAAAGGAAAAGGGAGGGAGCTCACATGTTTATTTCATGAACCTTGACGAGATTATCAAAATAAGACAAAAAGTAAAGTATTAAACTTCTGCACTTACATAGTTTTCAAGTCGTAGTTTTGGAAAAAATACAGCTGCATATATAATATCATTGACGATTTGTAATATCAATTTCGGTTTTTCTGAATTCTGGAGCTCTAAAAAAAAAGGTAATTTGAGATGAGCACAATGCTAAAATAACAGTAGACTCTTTGAAGACACAAATGATTTTCAGTCTTTATTAATCACTGTATATATATATACGAAGCTGTGTGCAGTTAGTTATACTTATTCAACAAATGCGAAAGTTTTAGAAAACAACAGCAATAAAAACAATCAAATTGATGCTGAGGATTGTCGACAGCGGTGGTACTGCATCCACTTATCAGAATTGTACACAAATGATTACCCTTAATAAAAGAACAAATACTTGCAATGGTTTCGTATAAGCAGATGGATATCGGTTTACAACAAGCAAGTGAAACGTATACTGCTGTACCAATGTTCAACCAATAATATATTATTTTGAAGAAACGATTGTTGCATTACTTCATGTTATCTGTGATGATTTTGTCTATCAATTTTACTTCACATTACAAATCTAAACATTAAAATCAACAACAATTAGTATAAATTATATATACAACAAATCAAGAATTATAAAATTATCACAATAATAAATTACTACAGTTGTGGGAAACTTCTTACCTCGAAAACTTGCCCTTGAACTGAGAAGTATAAACAACGTTTGTTTAAATTGACAAATGTTCAAAGGTAAGAAACTTCACTACAAACTACCCCCTCCCCTTCATGATGAGTGTGTGGCTGTAAAAACATTATAAAGACTTGTTTTAATACAATGTACAACAATTATAAAACTAATCACTAGCTGAAAATTTAAAAATCTGAATTTAAACACCCTTATTACCACACAACCCTACACCAATTACAATTATACTTAATTATGTAACAATATAATTTTATTTTCTAGCCATTGAAATTCTTACTGCTTCGTGATCACTAAAGAACAAACTTTTTACATCTACAAGAACAATAAATTGTGCTAATAACAGCTTTTTAATGTAGACATGATCTAAAATTGACCCACCTAAATGTGTTGGTTCTGAAACTACCTGTTCATATTCATTCAATGTTTGGTCTAACATTGCATTGGGTTTTAGATTGAAATCACCAGCAACAATATCGATGTTCATAGATAATGTAAGATACCTCAAAGCTTCCAGGAACTCTCTAACAGGAAAATCTTTTTTCCTGTACAATAAAAGAATTTTAATCTTCAAAGCAGGGTTCAGGTTATTTGTCACTTCTAATACAGAAAAACCATTAATCTTGAAATGATCTAATAATTCGATGTTGTTTTTGTAATACATAGCTAAGCTAGAGAATCTGTGTTGACTGTCATTGTTACATGTCAACTCAAAACCATCAATCGTAATTTCTGTAAGGTTTTCCGTACTTATTAATTGAGTGCAGAGAATAATATCACTAGATTAAATTATTTTATCACAATATAAATCCTTGAAGTGTTTACGTAATGATCGTACATTACATACAACTAAGGACAATATAACATGTTCAGAGTTCTTAGTGATCAAATCCTCTTCAAAATTCAGACTTTGAATTAAATTTTCCAATTAAATATAGCCCCTGCAGAGAAGTTACACGGCTGAGAGCTACATACATTTGTCCATTATTAAATGACCTCTGTTTCTGCAAATTAAAACTAATGACAGCCTTTGTTAAACTTATAGAACCTGAACTTTGTGAACAGTGCAAGCCCATGACAGCATAAGCGGGAATTGGGTACGTTTAATTACTGGAGATGAAAGCTTCTTTTCATTGGTTTTGATTTCAGTTGTCACTCTTTCAATTGGAACTGCATGTAGTTGTTGAGCAAGTCTATCTGAACGTATTTTGATTGCCCCTGCACTTTGATTGTCAAAGGCAATATATATGATTTTGATAGAATCATTTTGTGTAATAACACAAGCTACTGTACCAATTTGGCCATTTATCAGTTTATCAGAAATATCAACATTTGATGTCAACATTACTCTAGCTCCTATCTTTAAGGATAATTGAAAGGCTAATCCACCAGTTTTAGATTGCTTTAAATTTTGAATTCTATCATAAACATGGGAGGGGACTTCTTTAACTTGGTTAATTGCATCAATTGTAATCATAGGGTTATCTAAGTTGTTCAACATTCTAGAGTTATGTTTTTTGGCTGGTTCATTTTCTGCATATATATGAAGAGCATTAATTGGGTATTGCTCACTGTTTTCGCTAATGAACCTAGATTGCAAAAGATTTTCATCCTGTATGGTGAGAGATCCTACACTGACATTGTTTAGTAGATCAATAAGAACTGTATCACCCCTTTGTCTCATAACTTCAGTCAATTCACACATCTGAAAGTTTCGCCATAGTGGATAAATGTTATACAAGTTATCATAGAATTCAGCATAAACTGGTTTTTGCATTACTGGAGGTAGTCGATATAAATCGCCAACCAAAATTAATGTTAAGCCTGCAAATGGTTTTGAAAAATCAGAAACACATCCAAAAATTTCAATTAGCCTTTGATGCACATACAAGAGTAGCTTATTGGAAACCATTGAAATCTCATCAATGATAATAGCTTTAACATCTGACAATTCATGCCTTAATTTGCATCTTCTCTTGTCTGTAAGCTTATGTAGAGTTAAACCACGAGATTCAACAGAAATTCCTAAACCTGAATGAATTGTTGTTCCATTGATATTGACCGCTGCAACACCTGTAGGTGCAAGCAAAAGAACATTTGGTTTTTCAATGCATGAAGATCCATAGCATAAAGTCTTTGAAACTGAAGCAGTTATTGTCTTAATCAAATGAGATTTACATGTCCCTGCGCCACCTGTTATGAATAAATGTAGAGGAAGGTTTTCAATAACTTTTTCTGCAGATAAATTTTTAACATGTCTTCTGGCCCATTTATTGACAATTTCAAATAAAAAGCGCTGTTTTTCATTTAAACTGCGTATAAGTTCATTAATATTATCATCAGACATCAAATCTATTCTTGCTGGTGTGCGACCTGCACTTGAACTAGCCTTAGTGTTTAATCCTTCGGCTTGTTCACTCTCATACTCATTATCATTAACTACCTCCTCTTCAACGTTATCGTTTTCTTGTTGGGCAAACTGATCTGTTCGAGGAGCAAAATCAGCATTCATTAAAACATTATCTACCATGTCGCCCCATGGTTCAAATCTAACTTTGTTCTCATTTACAATATGCAGAACATCAGGGTTATTAAGTTTACCAACATAGGAGTTTCCATTTTTACTCATTAAATCCGTTTCCTTCCTAAAGGGAAGAAATAGCATCATCAAGTGATGTGCATATTCTTCTGGTTTACTAACTCGATTGGGAGCATGATAACGGACAACTCGCTTTTTATTTCTTCGCTTTAATTTTTCCTTGGATGACATCAAGGGAAGAGACTTGGGTAAACACAATAAGGGATCACAAGTGTCATCATCATTTAAAAGAATCTCTGGCTGATAGTCATTCTCTACATCAGGCTTTTTCCTTGTGTCTGGTACATAGTATGAAAGAAATTCAGCAAAACATAGATTGTCTCTGCCACCTTTAAATGTTGTATTAGGTCTATCCATGTATCGATCTAAACTGTTACGTTTAAAGACATCTGTACTATCAGGAGGCAGTTCTTCTAATTCTGCTTCTGATTTAAACACCCTGTATCTTTTGTCTGGCAAGTTTGTATTAGCAAAAACAATGCCTGGAAAACATTTCCGTAACCACAATTCTTGCAATACTTGGTATACAGCTTCCTGTAAAGAACATTGTCGATGTGATAAAAATGCTAGGGATAATTTTCTCATTCTTTCTTGTAAGTTCAGGTTTTCAGATTCTTCTGAAGCTTTTTTCATTGCAAGGGATGACTCATTTTCTGATTTGGAAAAATAAGAGCACATGTATGAGACAGCTTTGTAATGGTTAAATACAGGTTGTTAGTCTAAGTTTGCTTTCCAAGCCAAAAGACCAATTGCAAAGTAATTGTTTACAAAGCATGAATTTGGTGGTCTACGATAGTAAATTTGAAAAGTCTGGATTTGGTGATATTGCCAACACTCTATAATAATCAGCTTCAGATATGTTTAACCCTTGTAAAATTTCAGATATTGACTTGCTACTGTCATTCAAATAGTCAGGCTTGCGAGGGTCTAAGTTTTCATCAATATAATTTAATCTTTTTTTAAATTTTAGTTCTTTCAGATAGTATGATCAGTCTTTCAGAATCAGGCATATCTTCCGATAATGGACTAGCTACGATTGTTTGACCAGTAAAAAATCGTCCATAATTAAAACGACAGGAGACGTTTTTGTATTTCTGACAAGAATTAGAATGGGTATGAATTTGGTATTTGGATACAAGTTCATGCAATTCAGGCTCTATTGTTGGATCAGGGAGGTCTGCACGTACAATATTATCAACAAAAGATACATAATTTTCTGCATTTTCTCTAACGACGGTTGGTGAATCTGACAACCAAAGAAAAGCATGGATGTGAGGTGAACCTCTGAATTAGTGAGCAACTTGACCTAACGGACTATTCTTATGAAGTAAGATTTCTTTAAAGAAATTCTCAACTCTGTACTGAAAGTGTCTTGCAGTTAACACTGGGTTCTGATTCACTATATTACATCTACTAAAATAATCTAATTCATCTGGGTTAACATTAATGTTGTTTAATTTACCAATGATTAAAACAAGCTCGTCCCATCTCAAATCTGCACATGACAGAGTAAGGAAGAAAGTTGGCAATCCTAATTGTTTAACCATTGCTAAAACATCATAAAGAAAATGTTTCAAGTAAGCAGGTGTTCCTTTGATAGAATTCATAAATAAATATCCTTGGTCTTCACAAATGAATGAACGTACAGATTCTTGAAAGTTTCTTTGCAATTGTCCTGCAGTTATGGTACCTTTTACTTTCTTAGCAGCAATATTTATTTGATTGTAAAGATTAGTTTGTTGTAATATATAATGAGCAAAAAATATATAGTCTGCATTTGATGAGAAACGTTGTGAAAAATTTAATAAACGCTGGTTAAAATATTTTGTTGGTGTCAGGTGAATTGGCCTTGTAACTTTATACCCAAATTTTCCAGTTGGGAATAAAAAGGGAAAAGCAAGTTCCTCGCAGTATTGATCTGTAAAGAAAGGTTGAGGTTGTTTATTTTCACCCGGTGCAATATTCAGAATCTCATCATCTGGATTATGGAAATTTGGTATTACGCACATTTCATCACTGCTTGCACAGTTTGCACTAAGTGGATTTTCAATCTCTAAATCATCATTGCCAATTTCCACAGTTACTGAAAATTCATCATGGTCAACAATGGCATCTGTATCAGCTAAGCTGAGTAATTCCTGGGTTATATTATCCATTTTTATCAAAATATCTGAATAAAAAGGGTTAAAATATTTTAAATAACGCAGAGCATCATACACTTTTCAGGTCGTACACCTTCAAATAGTACATGGCCTCTATATAGTAATTTTTTTTTAAGCTTTACAAATAACAATCCATTGCTATCCATACCCTGAGGAAGGCAATTAGCAACAGCTTCTACTTGTACAGGAACATTGCAAAATTCACCTTTTATCTTTGGTTGCTGCCCTTTGGGCATGACTGCTATCTTTTTAAACAGAATCCTTTTAGAAATCAAAACCTTTTATAGTCGATTGAGAGGCGGAATTTCAGCAGGCAGATCTACAATGTCTAATTTATTCCAAACTGATTGTGGTGGAGTATCAGCTTTTTGTAAATACTTATCACAAGTTATACAAATATAACATAAAGAGTCAAAACTTACTACATTTGTGAACACACCTTCAGGCACAAATTCATATTTGTTTTCATGAAATATTTTTACTGTCTTTTTATAAAGAGTTCTATTACACACAACACATATATAGTAAGGACCATTTTTAATTGCCTTCTGAAAAGCTTTTATAAGTTCAAATGGTTTTTCAGACTTTTGTTTCTTTGTTTTGACATATCGGGCACGGCATTTAGCTTTCTCTTCTTCAGTTGATTTCCGTTTACGACATTTCCCCTTGCTACCTTCAGTAGCATTTCGTTTGCGTGCTTTTTCTTTGTTAGTTTCAGTCGCACTGCGCTGACGTGATTTTTCCTTACTAGCTTCACTCCTACTGCGCTGACGTGATTTGTCCTTAGTAGCTTCAGTGGCATTGCGCTGACGTGATTTTTTTTTATTAGCAGTAGAGGATTTCCGTGAAAATTCTTTTTGTTTGTAATATATTACTGAAAAATCAATTTCTTCATTTATTTTTTCAACACTTAAATATTGCAATTCATATTGTACCTTTATATCAGTTTGAGTTATGTATGTCGATAATAAATATTGCTCAAGTTGGTTCTTTGTTTTAAATTTCATTAACATTGAAAAGCCATCTGGTACTGCTTGACCCATATTATTTCTACTGTGAGAAATAGAAAAACAGCATTCTTTTTGCAAATTACAGAAATACAAGCTCCCTTTATAAATAAAAGAGCCCCACTGCCTGTGCTTAAAATATTTTCTCCAGATAAAAATCCAACGGATGTTGAATTTAAGAATCCAAAATCATTTTCAAGATATGTAACTTTTATGTCAGATCCAAACAGTAAAATATTTTGTGGCAAATCGGAGACCATTAGGTATGTGTTCTTATTCAAGGATGTGTATAATGTGTCTCCTTCTTTAACAATAAAATCTAAGTCATCAATATTCCAATGACCTGGTGACCTTACGGTAGTAAAACAAATGGCGTATAAACTACAACAAGCGCATTGTTTTCCAGCAGTGTCCCCAAACATAAAATGGGATTGATTAAAAGATCCTTGGGTAATCTTGTCAAAATACATGATTTAAAATATAAACTAATAAATTATAGCTAGCTGTAGCTAGCTAGGTGCGCGAATAAAGTTGCACAAGCTTTTTTTATACTATCAGATGTTCTAGTATTTTATGGTACGAATAAGCTGCACAAGCTTTCTACTATCAGGTGTTCTAGTACTTATGGTGCGATTAAGCTGCGCTGACTCTAAAGGTGCAAAAGATAGATAGCTAGCTAGTAGCTAGCTATAAAACCTTGAAAAAATAATAATAAGCAGTAGCTAATTGGATCTAGCTACTGCAAATAGTTGGTACCTACCAAAATAAAATAGATAGGTAGCTAGCTAAAAAAAACACGTTTAAAAAAAGCATAAGAAACAAAATGAATAGACACAGACCAACAGAGTCCGTTTTTTTGTGTGTTTATTTTGTGATCTGACTCACGCACTTTAAATTCCATAATACATATAGAAAACGTAAATGCGTAAGTTCGACCAATGATTCAGCATGTAGCCTCGACCCCGTTAAAGGCTAAAACACAGGCTACATTCCCATTTCGCGCGTCGTAGTTGTAGGAGTTGCCCGATGATTTTAAACACGATTCCACTGCGTTGCAACCGTGAAAAAACTTACCGTGTAAACAGGAAAGATGTACAACTTTTTTTCGGTTTTATAAGTTTTTTTAAAAGTTGGACATGTTCAACTTTTGCTAAGTTTTTTCTGTTGAAATTAATAGAATGATTAATGAGCTATTGTTTGAACTAAAGATTTGAGCATATTTTTTCGGTTTCTAATCACAACCAGTGCTAGTCCCCTTTTTTTTCTTCCACCATTATCTCTTCTCCTGCTATAGCAATAACCGGAATGAAAGATATACGTGTTTTTTATTTGATATTTGTTGTAAAAATAATTTTTTTAGAACAACTTATACATTTTAACTTAACGTGTAGACAGATGTATTACCTGCAACTAAACTTATAAGTTTTTTCTTACAACTAAACGGTCCGTTTAAACTTACCGTGTATTTTAGCCTTAAGACATTAAATAGACTGTTTGTTTTTCACTAGAAAATTATTGTTGTATTCCCATTTCCAGGCTTGGTATTCTCCTATTTGTTGGTTTTACCCTTTTTTGGATTATTTATGATACCAGAAAAGAACCAGAAAGATTGATCTCATTGGCTGGTTTGTTTGTTTATGTTCTTCTTGGCTTTCTGTTGTCAAAGAAACGTGATCAGGTAACACCTTCGTTGTGACTCTTTTTTTTACCTATCTTCAACCCCTAAGGTTATTTTATAACGTTGTAGCTTCTTGTTGAGGTCAACAAGTTACTAATAAATTCCTTAAATCAGATGTTTACATCAACCACCATGTAGGCAATAATACTAACTGCGTCGATGCAATCCTTAGTGTCGCTGCTGACTTGATCTTCATTTATTTTTCTTAATGAGTGCAGTCACACGCGATCTGGATCTTCTGGAATCTAAAAAATGTGTCTGTTATTTTAGAAAAAAATTTTCTTTTTATTGTAGGATTAAAGATAATACTGTATTAAAAATAATTAAAAATAATACTCTATTATTATTATATATTATATTTATTTCCAATATTTCTTGACAAAGCAGACACCCTTTTGTCAAAGAAAATTTACGTGTAAACAAACTTGCGAAAGGAAGGCTTTTCAAACAATTTAAAATATGTAAGAAAACCTGCCCTGTGCATAAAAGTATTTTAACCAAAAACCTAATCCTTGCAAAAATAGCTAAATATGAAACCCGCGAAAAATTTTCCCTGCGAAATCCAAATAGGATGTCAGCCGCGGGAATACGTACCGTAAATTTTACACTTTTTATTAATTATTTCCAATCCGTTATTAATAGGTAAAATGGCGCCCCGTGCTGTGGGGATTTGCATTACAATTTATATTTGGTTTGTTAATTCTGCGCACTGATGCTGGATTTCAATTTTTTGACTGGCTTGGAGATCGCGTTACGATATTTTTATCGTTTTCAAGTTCCGGCTCGAAGTTCGTGTTTGGTGATTTGTCACAATTTGCATTCACTGTAAGTGTTTAAATATATCTTTCGAAGTGCTCCAAGTTTTTTTACTTGTTATATTTCCTATTCTCCAGTGTAATAATTGTTATATTTTCTAAGATTTCGATTCTGCATATCTTTATAGCAACCTCGTTTGCAGGCCACCTTAATTGTTTTCTGACATTGTATGACCGTCCTGATTTCAGAAAAATACAAAATGCCGTAAAAAAAAATTGTCCTATCTACAAACCATAATGACCTTATTTTGCGTGATTATAAATAATACGAATATCAAAACATTGTGAAAAACTTTGAACACTGACGATAAGCATGCGACCACATATCTGTCTTACTTCCAATTTTGTGTCTTGTTCAGGTACTTCCAGTTATCGTGTATTTTTCTTCGTTCACTTACCTCACGTACTATCTTGGTATCATTCAAGTTGTGATAAAAAAGATCGCGTGGCTACTCCAAGTGACGATGGGGACGTCACCTTCAGAATCGGTCAATGCGGCAGGAAATATATTTATTGGTCAAGTAATGTTTTTTAGTTTAAGATATTTTTTTGCTTGATTTAATATCGTGATGTAATAAGTAATCCATTCTTTAGACGGAGGCTCCATTGCTTATTCGTCCATTTCTGGAAACAATGACTGAATCTGAGCTGCACGCTGTCATGACAGGCGGATTCGCAACGATCGCTGGTAGCGTGTTGGGTGCTTACATCTCCTTCGGTGTGTCTGCGTCACATTTACTGTCGGCTTCCGTAATGAGTGCTCCTGCAGCACTGGCAATGTCGAAGCTGATGTATCCTGAAATAGAAGAGCCGGCCATAAAAAGTGTTGACGATATTACGATTGAAAGAACGTAAGTTGAAGTCAATTTTTAATATTTTCTTACAAATACTATGCGGATGATTTGCTAAAGTAAATTTCAACCCCTTCAGTACTGAGTTTTCCCAAACGGCGCTGCAGTATAAACCGAAATGTTGACAGTTACAATGAAAAAGGAATATTTGCTGGTTTTGACCTATTAACTGCTGCAAATACTAATATCATATCTAGCACGTTCACATCAATTAAATGAGTTGATACAACATTGTGTTTTGAGAGCGAAATGTTCCAACCAACATGTCATCTAATCGATTTTTAAATTATACAGTTTTATTTCAGAGATGAGCAAAATATATTTGAAGCGATGGCTGTTGGGGCATCGATGTCGATCGGTTTGGTGGCAAATATCACGGTGATGTTGATTGCATTTTTAGCCATGTTGGCACTAACTAACGGAGTCTTGCATTGGCTTGGTTGCATGGTTGATGAGTGTGACTTTTCTTTTGAGGTATGTAACTTTTGTTTGTATTTTTAAACACGTGTTTTAAGCTAGATAAATTTTGTTGGTTATTATATTCACTTGTTCTGAGGTGTAGAACTTTTGTTTGTATTTATAATCACATGTTTTAAGTTCCAAAACCTTTGTTGGCTATAATAATCGTGTTTTAAAGTCTAAAACTTTTGTTGGTTATAATAATCACGTGTTTTGAGGTAGATAAATTTTGTTTGTGTTTATGATCACATGTTTTGAGATTTAGAATTAAGTTTCCGAAAAATATTTCAAGCAAAAAAAATTTTCAAGCTTAATAAATAGTGAGTATATAGAACATTGGCTGAAACTAAGTTCTGATAATTGCTACCTAAAAGTTTGACAGAAGAATTTGTCCCGAATTCTTTATCCCTGCTGTCCTGCCTAAATTCTCTGTGTTTCAGGCTAGCATAACATAAAATTGCTTGTTAATAACGTTATGCAATTTCTTCCGGTGTAACAACTTTCAAGTGTAAATATAATTACGTATCTTGTTTCTATTTAGTACATGTGTTCGTATGTGTTCATGCCGTTTGCTTATATAATGGGCGTGGAATGGGACGATTCATTCGAAGTGGCTAAACTTCTTGGTGTAAAGACATTTCTAAATGAATTTATTGCATATAAGAGGTTTGCCCAGATCATCACGAATAGAGTACAAAACCTAGACGGTGACAAAATTTCGGTATGGATAAATTGCGTGTTTTAACTTGTTAGGACTATTTACATTTTACTATGTTACATTTCAAAAATTATGCGAAATGCAAAATAAATCGCACGACAATAGCAGGTATCAATTTAATAATGCGCTGCTCAAAATAGTTCCGCCGCAGCTTTATTTCAAAATGGTTGCGCCTCAGCTTTATTTCAAAATGGTTGCACCACAGCTTTATTCCAAAATGGTTGCGCCCCAGCTTTATTTCAAAATAGTTCCGCCGCAGCTTTATTTCAAAATGGTTGCGCCACAGCTTTATTTCAAAATGGTTGCGCGCAGCTTTATTTCAAAATGGTTGCGCGCAGCTTTATTTCAAAATAGTTCCGCCGCAGCTTTATTTCAAAATGGTTTCGCGCAGCTTTATTTCAAAAAAGTTCCGCCGCAACTTTATTTCAAAATGGTTTCGCGCAGCTTTATTTCAAAATAGTTCCGCCGCAGCTTTATTTCAAGATGGTTGCGCCGCAGCTTTATTTCAAAATGATTGCGCCGCAGCTTTATTTCAAAATAGTTCCGCCGCAGCTTTATTTCAAAATGGTTGTACCACAGCTTTATTTCAAAATGGTTGCGCCGCAGCTTTATTTCGGACCTTCCCTCCGCAGAGTAATTTCATTACTTCCTGAAAACGGGGGGAAATAGATGCACGAAATGTTTTACCTGACTTCGCAATTCTTCTTAATTTTTCCCTCGTTTTAAAGCAGTGTTATGATATGATATAATTATATAAGCCGTCGTGACAGGTTATTTATAGGCAGTACAATTTTGAAAATTTCAGATTTTAAATTTATTTGGGAATCGTCTATTGTGTGGTTTCGTAGCTCATTCCATTTACTCTTGTCATTAACTAATTTCACTCAATTTAATTTTCAGATTCGTTCCGAGGTTATAACCACTTATGCATTATGTGGCTTTGCCAATTTTGGTTCAATGGGCGTACAGCTTGGAGGGTTGTCGGTGTTGGCACCAAGTAAACGAACGATTCTGTCAAGAATAGTTTTACGTGCATTGATAGCTGGTACTTTCGCTTGCTTCATGACTGCATGTATCGCAGGTAAATGTTAGATTTTAGAGCGTTGTATTTATTAGAAGCGCGGAGCACTTATTTAAAGTGTGATGCACTTATTTACAATATAGTGCACTTATTTAATGTGTGGCGTACTTATATATTAAAAGTTTGGTCCACTTATTCAAAGTTTGGTGCACTTATTCAAAGAGTGGTGAATTGTTTTAAAGAGCGGTTTCAAAGAGCAGTGCACTTATTCAAAGAGCGTTACATTTATTTAAACAGTGGTGCACTTATTCAAAGAGCATTGCATTTATTCAAAGAGCATTGCATTTATTTAAACAGTGGTGCACCTATTTAAAAAGCAATGCACTTATTCAAAGTTTGGTGGACTTATTCAAAGAGTGGTGGACTTATTCAAAGAGTGGTGGATTTATTCAAAGAGTGGTGGACTTATTCAAAGAGTGGTGGACTTATTCAAAGAGTGGTGGACTTATTCAAAGAGTGGTGCACCTATTTAAAAAGCAATGCACTTATTCAAAGAGTGGTGGACTTATTCAAAGAGTGGTGGACTTATTCAATGTTTGGTGTATACTTATTTAAAGAGCGTTGCATTTATTCAAAGTTTGTTGCAATTATTCAATGTTTGGTGTACTTATTCAAAATTTGGTGCACTAATTTAAAGTTTCGTGCACTTACTCAAAGAGTAGTGCACTTGTTGAAAGAGTGGTGTGCTTGTTTAAAGGATGATACACTTACCTTAAGGGCGGTGCATTTGTTGAAAGAGTGGTGTGCTTGTTTAAAAGGTGATGCACTTATCTTACGGGCGGTGCATTTGTTCAAAGAGATGGGTGCTTGTTTAAAGGGTGATGCACTTACCTTAAGGGCGGTGTATTTTTTCAAAGAGTGGTGTGCTTGTTTAAAGAAGGATGCACTTATCTTAAGGGCGGTGCATTTGTTCAAAGGTTGGTTCACTTGGGTTTGGTGCCTTAATTGAGATGATTAACGTAGTTTTTTACCGTCTGCTTACTTTAATGTAATAATATTTTCATTCAATCTATTTTTAGGAATGCTCTACGATAAAGGGCGTTATGATACCACGATAACACCTGCGCCAAACGTTACACTTCAATATACGACTACTGCCGCCACTACGATAACTTAATTTATACGCCCTGCGCCTCTAACACCACAACGCCCACAAATGCTACGTAAAAGTTGTTCTAATGAACCACTTTTTTGCTTTGCAAATGCATTAAGAACTTTTATACAACTATTTTTATATCTGGCAATGATCACTAATAATTTTTGGCATGTATTTAATCCATTTTTATTTCACGTAACTGCTTTTAAATGTCACTTTTGTAACGACATCACGTTGTACATATGTTTTTCGTAACCTGACGTTTTCAAAACTATATGATAACTTAGTTAATATTTTTATTACAATGATTGGGTGTAGTTTCTGTTAAAAGGCAAGTAGTCCAATTGGTTAAGACGTACATTGAGGAAAGAAACTTTTTCCGGAAGAAATTTTTGCGGATTTATTGGTTTTTAATTTGATAAATTAAAAATCCCGCCAAATTAATTTCCTGTCAAAATTAATTTTTTTATACTCTCTGTTATTTTTAAACAATTGATTGATGATAAGAAAAATAGAATCTTAATGGAAAAGCTTTTATTAGTTGACAAGGAATGACTTTATTTTTGTATTTCGCCAAATTAAATTAGCGCCAAATTTATTCATTTTTGTAACTCATCAAATTTTCTTTCCGCCAAATTGTCTACCTGACAAAAATGTTTGCCTTAAGGTAATTTTGTCCGCGATCAGATTTGTTATTTCGATGTTTCATATTCACCATTTAAAGGCTTTTGACAAAATTGGAAGGATTGGTTTATATATCCGGCATCATCTAGAACATGACACTACATAGTTGAAGAGAGTGAAATTTTAATAAGCGTGATCTTTCGATTACTCATCTTATCAACCTACAATTAATGTTTTCCGCAATTCTCATTATTGAGGTTTAACCTGCTTTAATTGTTCGCATGTAATTCTCTGCGGTTGGCGTTGTTCAATGTTGATGTATTGACTCACGAAAGATTTTGATACTTTCTATTCACTTGTAACAACTATGGACGGTTAATTTTCAGTATGCTGACTAGCTAATATCAGTTTTGAACACGACTTTGACTAGACGCTGCGGATCCCGTACTGGATTTTCAGCTGAATTGCTTTATAAAAAAACTCTTTATATCCCATATTTTTTGTAAAAATATCAGGCTGGGATTTCAGGTTAAAAATAATAGGTCTATTGTTTTGGACAATGTTTATATTCCTGAATTAGTTGGCTAGCAAGAACTGGCTTGCAAAACTTATAGCTGGTGGAATCTTGTTGGAAATTGGTAAATGATTTGCCCACCTGACTAAACACTTCGTTGCCTCTCTAAGGTGAAAAAATGGGTACATAATTTTTAAATGGTCATGTGAGTCTAGGTGCCTGACTGAAGGTAGCTAGGCAGAAATTTAACATCAAATGAAATTTAAATTTTTATTCATTTTGGCTGAACTTAGAATTCTGTAAGTTCTAGCTGTGTCTGCATTTGCAGCTTTTATATGATAACCAAGATTTTTCTGCATGAGTCCCAAAGTTCATCTTTATAATAATTTTTCACAAATTGTCATCAGAAAGTGAAGAGCCTTCTTAATTAATAACAGTTTTCTTTCTTTTCGTCAATTCTCAATAGAAGCATCGTAACAAAAGAATAATTAATTTAAACAATGGTTCACTGAAACTAAATTTGTATATTCTTAGTTCCTCCAAGGTATATTGTGAATTCATTGCTTGCAGTTAGTTTAGCAACCGCTATAAAGTCCAAACAGCTTGAGGAAGCCTTACATGTAGATAAAAAAATGGCTTCGAAAAAATATACTTTGGAAGTTTTCTCATCTTTGCTTTTAATTTTTGTGGCCTTGACATTCCCAAAAATCTACCCATTCACTGATAAATTCTGCTTTTTCTTTTCCTAATGAGATGTTTTTAAAACGCCATACAGTTTTTTTATTTTTTACTCAACAATCTCACATTTTATTACAACAAGGGTTGTTTCTTTAAAACGTTGATAATCCAAAAATTTAATCAAAAGCGTTGAACAGGTTTGAAAATTGATAAGGCTACATGTGATCCAATTTGTCGATTCAATTAATGGAATCTTGTATCACCGCCTTATTAGTTTAAAAAGTATTCGTAAACAACTTTACCAATAGCAAAGTATTCTGTGCTACTTTAGTAATAAAAAATGTTTAGGAATAATTATTTGAGGAATAATTTTGGGGATTATGGACTAAAATTAAGTTATACAAAACCGCACTTGGAGCTCATCAAAATTCTGCTGATGTTTAAAGAACGCATTTGATTTGACACATACTTTTATGTAGTTATAATTTTGCTTAAAAATATTCAAAATGCTAAACCAACCGTAAAGATCAATTCAGCATTCTCATCAAAAGAGCATCCAATCACAAAAATATATAAACAAGAAGATATTTCTTGTGAATAATTTTTTTGTTTACTGAATTGACTGGCATATTTTAGGTTGAACCTTATCTGACCTATTTCTAAGGTTAGGCGCTAAAGGGCTAAAAGGCTTCCGGAACCCAGAAAGTATGATGATAATGGAACTATTTTTTGGCTCAATTTCATCAAATGTGTAAAACCACATGATACCAAATCTCAAGTCAATATTTAAATTTTTACTCAAGTTATGGGACGCTACTCCGGTAGTTTGTACTTATTTTATGAATTTTCATGTTGTATTAATGTAAAGATACGACAAATTTATCGACAAATTTTTATTTAAAGCTTTCAACAGAAATTTTTCCTTTAACAACAGTCATACAGTGTATTCATCATTTATATCGAAAAAATGTTACAAGGTCATAAATGAAAGTTTGAATTCTATACCATAGACGGTTAAAAAAAACAACGTAAAAACTAATCAAATAACAGTAGCTAACAATAATTAATTCTCAACATACACGTGAGCAGTAGACCCAGAGACGTAATCATTGGTATTTATCAAACAGAAATAATGACGCTGAAGCTAGATTTCTATTGAGTGAAGGTTTATCTCTGTAAATCATTAAACTCTCATTAAGTTCTAATACGAAATTATTGGGTGCAGCTATGTAATGAGCGTGAAATTCTCAAAAGACGGTTACCCACAATAAAGTAAATGTGCCTTGTATTAGTTTTGGAAGTCTCAAGATAATTATCACAGTGGTCAGCTGTTCAATATCTACAGACCATTTATTTTACTAATTTTACTAATGGTGCTGGTAAAAACAGGTTCAACATTATGTTCTAAAGCAAAAAACTATTTTTTGCAGGTTAATTTAGGGGGATTTTGTGAGCCCTAATTTAGTAGACGGGCGTCTGATATTCTCTGAAGAGTAATATTTGTGACAGGTGGCATTGCATGTAGAATATTAGCACTATCATGTCTGTAATTTCTTCATAGCGTGTCAAAGGTCTAGCAAGAATCATTTTCACCATCAAAATCTTCTTACCTTTTTTATTATTTGCTTAAAAGTTGTCTTCAAATTGCCTATATATAAATTTTGTATGCCTCATGCAAAATTATCTTTTATCAGATTGGTCTAAAAGTACTCTATAAACTAGTTTCAAAGCAATAACTTTTATTTTTTTTACCAAAGTATAGCACTTTTAATTTTCTTAAATTAGGCTGGTTAATGGTGCATTCGATGACAAAAACCAAACCAAAATATGTAAATTAATAAAACATGCTTGCTAACCACAACCTGATATGAATAAGTTAAAACATGTGATATACATTTTGTGAAAAAAACATTTCCGAAATTTTGTGAAAAATTATTTTCTCTACAAAGGAAATAATGTCAAACAAAATAGCTGTAGCACAATTGACACGTGTAGTGGGCGACACTCGGTCTTTCAGCTAGTAATTTTATGTAATGTCATTCTCTGCATATAGCTGAAAATTAAAGCTCGCCACTTGGAAACAAGATGATTTCCTTTCTATTTCATTTTACCATGATACAACATCAATAATGTTTATCGCTTTTTAAAAATGATGTTTGCTTTGATACTGTGGTTTTTAACAACTGCATCTCGGTCAGTTCGATTACCACATTTACTCTAATGAACATTCAGAATTTAGAATTTAAAACTTGTCGTATAAAGATGTGTACGACTCAAAATGACAGCTCATTACTGCTTAAGCGCCCTTAGTCTTTCATTTCTTAGACGTAAAAAAAGTTAAGTCTCCTCAAGACGTGTTTTTTTCTGATTCTAATAACTTAAGGACCTAATGGTTCATAAGACTTTAAGACCTAAATGAGCTTAAAACGCATCAAAAGCGTTCATGGAATGTAAGTAACTTAAACTCTTGGACATTAAGAAGGACCAACACTAAATACTTGAAGAACTCAAAGTACTGTTGGGATCTATATTGCCTCAAGGTTTCTAAAGACGCTAGGAACTTGGAAGACTTTAAAAAACCACGTGATGATAAGGACCTCAAGGACTTAATACAGAAAAAGAAAGCTTAGGACATGAAGGACTCCAAGAATTATGAAGTCAGTAGGGATTTGAATGGATCTAGCAGCCTAAACGATGGCAGTAGGTCTAAGAAGTTTAAGAAGTAAAATGGCCTAGATGACCTGATGTTCATGTTCCATACCGCATATAGAATATGCAGTCATTAATTAAACGTAATAATTCGAGCAAATAAGGGTCCTTTGGTGCGAGATGTTTACATAGACCAATTTTATAGAATATGTGATTTGTTGAACTTTGTAGATAAAAAAGGAGTACAGTTTTGATGAGAGTTTATAGCGAAACGATGGAGATGAAGGAATTTTAGTTTTATATTTACGAGAAGATATTTTATTACAGGAGAGATTGTGTGGGCTATTGCGAATAGATTTTATCCAATCCAACAAAACTTCGCAAAAATTTATCACCGCAGAACTTAGCATTAGGTGGAACAGCGAAAAAACAACACCATCTAAGCTTGTGTCTATTAATATGAATGGAAGGTCATGAATCAAACTTATTTTCTAGAACTTACAACGTCACTGTTTTGGTAAGTAGTATTTTGGTACAATGTAACTGAGGGTGTGGTTTTTATTTACTGACTTCACATTTTACCACCCTTCACACATAGTGTTTTTTGACGCCATTTTAAAATAAATATTTAACTTTTGTTCTTTGCGTGACGTCATCAGGGAGACATTTAATAATATATAGTAAAGAATATAATAAAACGGGCCGGCGTAAAAAGGGCCGACAATATATACACCAAGTGACCTTTTAGGAAATTAAAAATAAAATGCTATTGCAAGTAAAAAAAGACGGCCGCATTTTTATGTCAACTATTGTTCTAATGTACCCAACCTCGTCCCCAAGGCTTTTTGTCAGATTGATAGATCTGTCCGATATGCAAAAAGAGAAAACAGGTCCTGGATCGAGGTTTGCTAATATAAGCAGAAATATACTAGAGATATACTTGTTTTTTAGCCAAAACAATGTCGGACCAAGATTAAACTCGTTGATGAATCGCGTAAATCTTAATAGACTATTCTAGACTACTTTAGGGGCAGAGACTTTCGGCGGGCAGAATGTTGCACAAAAAAACGTTCGCAAATTGTAATTTTGGGACGAACTTTGCGTAAAAAACTTTTGCAAAAATCTCATTTTGTCAAACATCTCAAACTTCATTTCCAAGAAAATCTTTCGAGAATGGAAACAATTCTCTTTTTTTCTTCTTTTCTCTTATTATTAGTAATCAAAAGTCTGCATCCATTACTGTTTTTAAGGAATCGAAATACCCAGAAAATGTTCGTAGCTCCAAGAAGGGTGAAAACACCAAATTATATTGTAGTTGTTGATCAAAGAAGAAATAATTCATTGACTTCGAGATTTCTGCACTTTTGACTTTTTTGTGGTGAAATAACTTTCGCGTAAAAATATTTATGACTTCGCGTGAAAAAACTTTTGCGTTTCGACGGTATGACCAAAAATCGCAAAGACGCGAAAGTTACTGCTCGCGAAAGTGTCTGCCCCTAAAGTAATTAGACTGTCATCAATAAAACTAAAACACGATAGCTAGCTAAAAATATAAATTCGTGACAAAAAATATAATTTTCTCACCAACAACAAATATAACGAAGCAAATTATGTAAATTCAATAATTTATGCCTTAATGTATAATTAGCCACATGGTAGGGCAGCTTGTTTTCGTTTAATCTTCTGATTCTCCATCTTTTTGTTGCTTTATTTTTGTTTCATCATCTGCTGCATAAAAATACTGTAAATACACTCAAAGTGGGTGTATTCATGACCGGGGTTCGCTAAAACACTCTCCATCGCAGAGGTAAAATAATAAGCACATGTTGCACATTTTCAAAGCTCGAAAGTAGGTTTATCTCAAAAAAGCTCTGGGAATGAGAATGACGGTTGCCTAATTTCTGAACTTATTTTTTAAGCGCCACTGTTTACGTGATTCTGTAGAAATTTTTTATCATTTTTTAAGACAAATAACTAGTGATTGAGATGGAGAGTGTTTTAGCGAACCCCTGTCATAAACACACCCACTTTGAGTGTATTTACAGTATTTAATTATATTTTGTAAGCATTTGTTATATAATATTTAGCTTTTTTTACGTAGGTTATTTTAATTCTCTTTTTCGTGCATATTTTTATATATTAGCGTCTTCGTAGCAAGAGCATGATATGTTATTTCAACAGGTTCTCAATGACTAGTTATTTGTCTTCTGTGAGTTTTCCTGGTTTACAAAGGAGTTTAATTAGATAGCATTATTACATATTTTTAATCTTGCAACAATTAAATTTATTGAATTTAGTACTGTAACACTTTACTACTGTAAATACCTTTGTTTACGAAAAAAAAATAATAATAATTTTTATGAACGAGAAAATATTTGACACTCAAAAAGTTAAAAGTTCAATACTGAATTTTTCGAAACCTACAAAAGTGTTCTGTTACTTTATCGTGAATACATTTTCTTTGAATCAGTAGTTACCAGCACTTCTGGTCAACCTCTTTGGTAAGAAAGCGGAAATAGGCAAGGCAAGGATAAACAAATTTGAATTTCGTAATTGTGGATCACTAAATTTCTCAGTATTAGAGCCCTTTAAAACTATTATTTTTTTACTATGGAAAATAATGTTGTTTATGTGCAACCTCGATCCCAGGTTTTTTTTCTCTTTTTGATAAAGGGACAGCGAGAAAGTCACTTTATATCAAAAAGAGAAAAAAAATCCCTGGGATCGAGGTTGGTTTATGTGTGACTACGTATGTTGTATGTTGAAACAGTTTTTTTCTATCAACTATGTCTTGTCCCAGCAACAATTTGACGTTTTAGCCACTCCCGATAGACTTTTCAGTATCAATCACGAGGAATTATCACTTAATTGAGTGCATTGTTATTTAATATATATACACATGTTTTTCATTATCTAAAAATGTTATTTATTCATCTATGCAAACAATAACACAATAGATATTTTCATTTCAAGTCTCTAGACCCTGCGACAAAATTTTTCTTTGGAGCCATTATTTATCGCGTTTCATGTACGCAATCTTATAATCTTAATTGAGTTGCTTCTTTACGTTATTTTTAAGGTTTAATAAAACTAATAAATGAAAAAAAGAACGGTTGTTATTCATCGTTTATTTCTTATTCTCATTAAATATTTAGCATAGCTTTGTTCCATTGCTTCAATTATAGTTACTAATCACGAATAATTTTTTTTACTTGCTACCAATTTGTCAAATTCATACTCGCGTCTCCAAATTTAAAGGATTCCGACAGTTTAGAGCCTGAAAGAGACAAAAAGCGTATTTGTGGACATGTATCCAAGTGAATTATATATATATTTCTTTGAACACCCACAAAAAGTACAATATCAAAAAAGTACAAAGTATTAAAGAAAAGAGGTTTCATCGAGGTCTATTTACATCAAAAAGACGTTTTCGGAAACATTTTTTTTACGAAATATATATTTTGTCAGCAACAAAATAACTTTATATTTTGGCACAAGGGCATATTGTGAAACGTGTCTGTCTTATGGGAGTAAGATTATAGAATGTCTCGGGCCTTTCCCGCCCGAGAAATTCTGAGATTACAACAACGCGGACAAGTTTAGCAAATGCCTTTAACACAGCTACATGTCAACCCATAACATGTGAGTGGATTGGGTAGGCACAATGCCTGTGTATACTCAATGTATACATTCAGAACACAGGACCCACATTAATAACAGTGTTTCCAACACTCAAGTGGCTATCCTGTATACATATTCGTCGGTTGGGGCGCGATGTTTTCCCCGATATTATTCGGGTTATTTTTGGATGGAATTCTATTGTTTTTGCGAGGCAAAAACAACGGTACTCTTTGGATAAGGGAGATCATTATCACTAACTCAAACATGTATGTTTGACATAGACTATGGTTTGACTCAAACATGTATGTTTGAGATGACTATTTCCATCAGTAACTACGTAGGGGCGTATTCTTGACGGAGGTGGCTAGTTTGTATCGGCAAAAGTAACACAGTGAAGCTGATCCAACCACGCGCGTAGGTTGCTATTGATTTAACATATTAACTTAGCATTTTTAAGCAAAAAAGATTTCTCTTGCGCTTGCACCGGTGTGTAATAATAATGGCGCGACACGCACTATAGATTTTCTGAAATAACCGCATAACTATCAGAATGGCGCCCCATTTAGTTTATTCAGAATACCAACACCCCTTCGGTATAATGGCAGATATAATTGGCATTATGCCCTGCGAAAAGAACAAACAAAGCGAAATTTTCACACACATCTACCTCTTTAGACCTGTCCTTCGCGCATTTCGCTAATTTGCAATAAAGATCATTATTTCTCTTCGACTTTCGATTCACACAAAACTGTTTTTAAAAATCAACGGAAAGTTCAATAAAAAATTCATCGCATTACTGTAAATAATTTATTTGCATATTTGCATAAATTATGCGTTAATTTAGAACTTGGCCATTATTATAAAAAATATACACAGTTAAGTCAAATATAAATTTTTAACAAAAAATGGATTTTTTATTCACCTTGAAAATATAAATAAAATTATCTGGCACAGAAAATAAATATTTGGGAGAAATTAAAATTGGAATATTAGAGATAGGAATTAAAAGTACAAATAAATAATAAGTGAAATATATTAAACAACTTAAATAAATTTCTTGCTTGAAAACTATTTCATTGGGTATACCACCAAAATTTTAAAAATTAGATAAAAAAATATTAACACTAACATTCAAGTTAATAGAAGATGCAAACGAATTGTGTTTTTTTCTGTATGAAGAAGAAAAAGCAGTTTTCCATCTCAACATATGAAAAGAAAAAAACTGCTATTATCATAAATTCAAATCGGCTGTGAATGAAATGGGTTGGAAAATGTGTTCTTTATTGTTATCTCTCACTAAGTTTGAAGTTTGCACCCCACTGTGTTTTACTTTACTTTCGTCACCAGGCCTTTTAGGTTTAATTTGAATGACTTTAATTTTTCTTCCCTTTCGTTCCTGCCATGTGCTCGGCTGACTCCGACAAGTCATACGACTTATGTTTAAAGATGGCCGATCTCGCAAACGTTTTGTTGATATGTTTTTCGGGCTGTCATTTCTCTGGCAAAAACCTATTATTTCGTCATCACTTCGTAATAAGTCGTCGTCAAACGACAATGTTCGTTGTATACACCGGAAATCCGTCTTGCATATATTAAAAACCTCAAAATCACAACTTCTCGTGAAAGGTGAACTTTCTAAGTTCGTTGAATCGGATGAACGTTTTCTTTTATTCGGCGATCTATTTGATTGCGACGGTAACTGAGAACTGAAAGTCGGCGACAAGATGTCGTTATTTGGCAAGCAAAAATTGGGTTCATCTTTTTTGACATTAATCACCGGCAGATTATTGGCCAAGTTTTTTCCCTTTTTTTCGGTAACTTCAACCACCGATGTCGTAGCAACGTTTTCATTGTCCACAAAAACGTCGTCATGTCGTACGTCAGACGTCTCGTCTGTTTTTATACTGTTTTTACAAATTTTCTTCGGTACGGTATTATTTACAAAATTTTCTTCAAAAAATAAAACATTTGAAGCATGCAGGTGTTTATGTTGGGTTCGTCGCCTTCTCATTGGCCTAGCTGTATAGGACGGAAAACAAAACAGCTCGGTAAACTTTTCTGCTACCGGCTTTAAACCGAAGAAATCCATATCGCGTAACGGTAGATTCTCGAGTTTTGTTGACAAAAGATTAATTGCTGGATCACTTGCCATCATCATTTTAAAACGAAGCTATATAATAAATGTTTCTCTACTGTTAAAAAATTATATATATGAATTTCTTAACTAAGTTAGCTAAGTGTAAAAAAATTATCTTTAAAAATTGTTATAAGCTTTTTCCTCTTGTCTCATATACAGAATATCTGCAGTACACTAAGTCTGTTTTCAACTTTTGTAAAAACTCTTCTCTCCATATGCATGAATGGAGGTTACTCTACCAATGGCTTTTAAGTCGCGTTTTTGTGCTTTTGATTCTCTTCTATATAACAGGTTAATCATTAATTATTCATAACTCTATCGGTTTGAACAAAATATTTTACGGCTTAACACAACCGCTCAAAAAAAAACTCGTTATCTCATAATAATATTGTCCTTCGTAATTTCTTTAAACATCATGTACCACAAACTAATTTTAAACTGTCCCAGAAGTTGTAAAAATGTTTCTTAATAATTCTGCATATTATGTTTTATTAGTTTCAATAACATGTTAAGTACGATAATATGTGCATTGTTGCGTGGAGAAAAAAAATCATTTAAACGTGCTTTACAAATAACAATGAAAACACGCCGTTATAAAAAAAGTGTATCATAAATATACACATACTAATTCACACAAAAAACTTAGGTGATTTATTTACTGACGCCGAGCATGTGCAATGACAAAAACCTTTCTTTAATGTTTAACATTTTTTTCTTCCTCCTTTTGCCAGCGCGGTAAACAAAACTTTGATAAATACCGCTGTCATATTTTAGCGGTGGACATAGTTAAAAGTTTGTAAAGGGAATTGGGAAAACGCAAAATAACTTTATCTTTTTTTTTTTAACATATTGTAAAGAATTTTTTTTTTCAGGAATTAACTCAGCTTGGTTTGATTTTGCGATCAAGATATTTTGAGAATAGCTACTTTTTTGCTCAGCATGTAGCTACAGACATTTTTGCTGAAATGTTGCACCTACTGGGTTAAATTAAGAAGTACAAATTTTTTGATCAAAAGCTTGAGATTTCCGCGAAGTCCTATTTTAAGAAACCCGAAAAAAGCAACTTGAATTTTGTGATTAAATCAGCCGGAAGCCGAGGTTATAAATTCTTAACGTGTATAAAGGAGGTCCTTCTACGCGTTTAAGCAAAAATTGTTCACAACTTTTAAAATATACACCCATGGGGAATATTTTAATTTAACAACAAAGTAACTGTAATCATAGTTAATAGACAAAAACCCTTTTTTGTCTATTAACTATGCTGTAATATTTCAGTTTTTTTAAATTCGCCACGTTTAAATCGATGTTCTAAGTAATGCGGAGAAAAACAAAAACAAACAAAATAGAATAAAATTATCTAGCAAAGAAAAAAAATATTTTAGAGAAATGAAATTAAAGTAATAGTTGAAATATATTAAACAACTTGAATAAATTTCTCGCCTGAAAACTATTTTATTCGGTATACCACTAGAATTTTAAAAATTAGATAAAAAAAATATTAACACAAACATTCAAATTAGTAAAAGATGCGAACGAATTGTGATTTTTCTGCATAAAACAAGAGAAGTTCTTATTTACAAATGCGAAATTTCAAGGTCACGAACAGAAATTTTTGGATGTGTCCACACCCTTGCCCTTTACATCAAAACAATATACGAACAAACTCAGAAATACCCCATTTATTAGAACACTTTATCCTTCCCATTTATTGTAAATAAAACTTTCTATTTTCAGTCATATTTAGCATAGTAAATAGATTGTAGTATCATGTATCAACAGGTGATAGTCGAGCCTCATCCATTCAATACTTTCCTGACATGTTTTTCACAACAGTGGAAATAAATATTTTATTGCTCATTCATAATTTTTGACGGTTTAAACATCCGAAAACCGCAAACTGGGCGTGAAATTTTCTTTCATATATTTTTCATTCAAGTAAAAAAAAAAAACACGTTTAATTAGAAATTCAGTATATTGAAAGACCTTGATAAACACCCAATTGATAAAAATTTAAAGCAATAACTTTTCAGTAAACCAATTTAAATTGGTCACGTGATTTGTTTACACTTGGAAAACTAAAAAATGCGTACACCAACCACGCACACGAAAACAAACAGCGGGAGTACCATTTAAAAATTGATTTTATTTCACTCAAAATCACGTACAGAAATGAAACTTTTTAATAATATTTCTAAAATATAAAAAAAGCAACATTTTTAACCGGTATGTGTTGGTAAAAATAAGGGACTCAGCTTGACATTGTAAAAAATACGGGAATTAGGCATCGTACCATGCGACAAAGTTACGCTTGGCTGAGTTCACGTGTATATGTCGAAGAAGTTCTCACCAAGTATAAACATCAATCTTTGCTAGATATAAACGCTGAAATGTTACAAATGCTTTTGCAAGAAAAATTATTGAAGACTGTTTTTACATCTAAAAAGAAAACGCTGAAAAGGCGAGATTTTTAAATTCAAATATAGTTTCACAGACTAATAAAAAGTAGAACAAGTAGAAAGCAAATATTAAAAACATTGAAGACAAATACACAGAACATTCCTTAGAGAAGACATCTTTTGAAATAATAACTAGAAATAATTAAAAAAAAAAACGCAATGCTGGAGAAAGATTATTTATTTAATTCTCACTCATTAGAGTTTTTGCAAGGTAGACATACTCTGGTATATTTAGCCGGAAGCCGATAAGCATTTAACCTTGTGCTGCGGAAAATACGAATTGATAACAGGGGATGAAAAGCAGTACGTCAGACACTAGTCAATTTCAATACGCTGGTCCCGATTCCCCGTTAATCAGACTTTAATTCCGTTTCTGTATTTTCTTTATCACCATTGATAGTGTCTTCGAATATGGCTTCGGATTTATTGTCTAACGGAAAAATCGGCGAGTCATGCGAATCCTGAATTTCCTCTTCAGTATTCTGCTGAGCTTGACTGTTCGAACCTACATCTTCTGAAGAGTCTTGGCTAACATTTTTCAATGTGGCAGCATCTATCGCAGCTTGAGGCGTTGGATCTATTGCAACTTGAGGCATGGCATCGTCCTTGCTTTCTGTTTTCTGCTCATCTTGTGATTCCGCATGTTCACTCTCTTTGTCATCCGGCGACATAGCAGCTTCCAACGGATCATACAATTCGCTTGATGGGTCTGCAATAGTTTCGTTATCTGAAAGAATAACATATCATTCAACTTATAAGGGATGTTTAAAAGCCTCTTTGTACAATAATCGACTTTTAGGAGAAAATTGCTCAAATAACCGCTGTCACTACAGATTTTGAATCACAATCGAATGTTCTACGAAACTGAAAAAACTTAACACACAGGGATTAGAACCATCCTCCCAAGCCAGGTGCAGTGCCTAATCCTATGGGTAATTATAGATCTTAGTCGTTAGCCACGGGTTCACACGTTCCTTATATTTCACCCGAATTCGTCCGTCGCAACAAAGTCGATAAAATATCTCGATTTGCTATCTCGTGTGTCCGCGCCATGACTTTTTTTTCATTCACAGACAGAATATGGATATTACAGAAAAGATAAATACGAGCCCGCCTGCTAATATGTAAACAGTCAAACCTTTTTCATCCGTTGTACTTTCATCTTTTGTAACATGTTCAGATACGGCAGAATTCTCTTCCCCAGGTGAAATAGTCTCTTCACCCTTAACATTTTCTTCAGTTACATCTGCAGTGGAGGGAACCACGGCAAATGGCTGAAAAGGCTTTGTTTCAGCATTTGAGTCCGACACGTCCTCTTTTTGATTTTCTGAAGAAACCAATTGAAAGGTTGATCTAAACACCTGATCAGGTTCTTTGGTTACCTGATCAGGTTCCTTGGTTTCCTTATCAACAATGTTGAAACCTCGGTCTGGTCTTGGAGAACGACTTTTGTGAGAGTCACCATCACGGGATTTGTTTCTATCTCTCTCGCTTCTTCGACTTCGGTCTTCATCTCTGCCAAACTCATCCCGGCCAAACCTATCCCGTTGTCTACCATCTCGATCTTCTCTAGGATATCTTTCGCCACGAGTATCGCGATCCTCCCTATCGAAACGACTCCTATTTTCACGTGCATCACGACTATCCCTTTCATAGCGGTTTCTTTCACCACGATTATCCCGATCTCTGCGATTTCTATCGTCTCGACTTTCCCTGTCACGAAAATCACTTCGATCACGCCGATCAGAGCGGTCGTCTCTTCTGTCATAACGATCTCTTCGCTCGCTTCTACCATCTTTGTTATTATCAGATTCACGATATCTCTTTTCTTTCTCTTCTTTTAATTTCTCGGGACTGCTTCGCGTATTTTCTTGTTTACGCCAGTGTTTATCCGGAACAGATTCCTCAACCTTGCTTGCCAGGGTAGGTATTTTATTACCATTAAATTCGTCTTCTGGACAAACTTCTTTATTAACATTCTCTGACGCATTTCTTAGTTCATACTCATCCTTTTTAACGTCCATCCATGTGTTTACTTGTTGAGAAACTGGTGGCCATGGTGGTTGGTTACCACCCTGCATTAAAGGAGGTCGATGTGGTACATTTTCTCTGACACCAACTGGACGTATCGGTGGGTGAATCTGAAATGCTGGTCTATTAAATATATCGTTACCACCCATGACATTAAATCGCGGCTGACCAGAAATGTTAAATGGTGGTCTACCCAAGAGAAGAGGTCTTCCACCCACATTAAGTGGTACATTACTGCGTGGAAACAAGTTGGCTATGGATATGTTAGGCTCGTTGGGACCACGTGGATCTTCGGGACCTTGAAGCAGTGGGGCTCTCGGCCCACCAGAATTACTTTGTTGTATATCCGCACGTGGAAGAACATTTTGAGGTGGAAGTGGTGGACGTAAAGGTGGACGGAAACCCATCGGTAACATCCCAGGCATTCCCATCGGTGGCAACATACCGGGAGGAGGCGGAGGCGGCATCATTCCAGGCGGGAGATTGTTCAAAAACATTGGTCTTATTGGAGGCTGAGGAATTACATTCTGGTTTCCTTTCGGATCTTCAACAGGATCTAGGACACATAACAGAAGTAAAATATGATTAAACTTATCGAAAAATATGTTCAAAATAATCAATTATAAAAAACAAAACAAAAAAATCATTAATCAAGCATTCAAACTCACGTTTATGGAGAGACATTCCAGGTGGGAGAGTGTCTTCAGCAATAATACAGCTATCTGACAATGCGCTTAAGTGGTACTCTTTAACCATACCCCATGGTATAAATGCTGCACCAAATGATTCTTCCCAAAATTTCGAGAACTCCTGCAATTCTCTTGGTTGACCCCATGCCATCTAAAAAATTTTGTTTACCAATAAGATGGTGTTTAAAGAATTTTTTTTTTACAAAGTACAAGCACAATGAAAACTCGACCAGTTAAGTCTTGGGTTTAGAACCTAGAGGTTTTTCTTCTCTAAAGAAAATATGCTCATCATAGGACACAATTTTACCTTTTTTCAACGAAGTAGTGGACATATATGAAAACAATTTAACAAATAAACAGTAGGAGAGGACCTCTTTTTAGGGTACAAATGTTTCGACTTATATTCCTGAACGAAGATACCAAAAAGCCTAGCTAGGTCACATCAATAGAGGTCTACTAATAGTCTTCAGCAGTCACTATACATATCGTACAATCAAATGAAGCTTTTCACGATCTGGAAAGATCAGGCGCTGTACAATCTGTGAAAAGTGGAGTCGTCGCTCTTCAAAGATACCAATAGTGCAGTCAGACCTTGCTGATATAATTTTTATTTTGTTTTTTTATCAGTAAAGCCAGCAGACATAAGCCTAATGAGACATGTGTCCAGATGTCAGAAACATACCTTCACATCATATCCATCAAGCCGTTGGTACCTCAAGTTTCGTAATGCTCTATCAGCTTCGTATCTACTTCCCATTGTTAGAAACGCGCAACCACGGGCGTCTATTAACTAGATGTTGAAAGAATGCTCAGAGCTTTGATTTACAAACACAGCATTAAAGGTACTCTTGAGAAAACAAAAACTATGGTCCACAGACACTTTAACTACACAATTAGGCTATTTATCAGAAGATCAATTTTGCTACACGATTAAGCTATTCGTTAGAAGAGAGATTTTTGCTACATGATTATGCTAACAAACTGATGATTCACTTTTGCTATTGACGAGAAGGACAAATTTTTGGACACACAATAAGCTATTTACTTACATCAATACTTTTAATTTCACCAAATACAGAAAACGCATTTCTAACAACATCGGGATGACAACCTTTTGGCAGTCGACCAATCCATATCGTGGTACTAGCAACTAAACAATCAACACATTTCTGTTGACAGTTTTTTTTTCAGAAACAAAATCTATCGCTGATCGCAACATATATTTCGTCGACCAGGAAAAAACATGTTACGCAAAGCCTCAAGATCTCATTAATTACGTAAATATTTAATTTCAAGATCCAGCTTTTCCTGAAATAAGTAGTAGATATCGCACAGTGCCGAGAATTTCTATAATTCGAAACTTTCTATAATTCGAACAGTTTTTCAGTCCCTTCAGCACGATTCTCTCCCTAATTCGAATTTTAGAGTGTAAACAGGGCTTTGACATTTGTCGACCTGAGAAAAGCACTTAGTGATGCAACTCGTATTGTCGAAAGATATCGTCTCTCCAATGTAAACTATGAAAATAAAGATTGAATGAAACTTGAATTATGTTTTCTTGATTTTCAAATAACGTAATTTCTCTCTGTAATTCGAATTTTCACTCTCTGAAGCTGAAAGTTCGAATTACAGAGACTTTCTATAATTCGAATCTCTCTATAATTCGAACAAAATTTTTCCCCCTGGGAATTCGCATCAGGGAGAGTCAACTGTATTTCACGAGGCTTTATGACAATATTTTTCGAGAATAAGTGCGATAACTAGTTGATCATATAAACCGAGCATAAATTTTTGTATTTGGTATACTCGGTAAATTATTGTTTATTTTAAGTCATGGTTCGTCAGCGAATAAAGTTATTGCAAGATAATATGATCGTATAATTTAATTCATGATAAATTTCCTTATATTAAATAGTCGAATTAAACGCAAGTCTCCTCCAACGTGTTTTTAATTCTCTCTACAGTCATACGAAAACTAAATATTCTCGGCGGTGGAGAGTATTGGTTCTCTCGTTATAATTTGATGACTAAAGAATAACTGAACCGCGTTTATGTTCGTTTCATCAAGATATATTTTATTTTGGAATCAATTTCCTGACAAGTTCTTGTTTTTGAGGAAAACAATAACGTTACTCAACCAATCATGAAACAGCTTTTTGCACGCTATTTTAGTCAATCAGAGAAAACTTATAAGATTTCTGCACTCTAAAATTGAGAAATAAGTAGAAGTTTAGTCTCAGTGGAAAATAAAAATATATCATATATTTCGTGTAGATTAGCCAATCAAAATGCGAAAACTTAACCATGTGATAAGTCACTTTAGAACAAGCAAAAAAACAACCTTTCTTGGGTTCAAATGACATTTTATCTTGTTACTCTTGGTAAAAATTGCCAATAACGCTTCACAATGAAAGAAAAGTTTTGGAGCAAGTATTGTCACTGTTGAAACTTTAATGTTACATATCAAAAAAAAAAATTTGTGGAGGTAGTTAATTTTCTGCACAACAATTACCGATTTTATTTAAAAGCAAGCTAACAAAATATTGTTAGTCACCTGACGGCACAAGTAGACATTTTGTAGTAATTAAAATAAATTTGTTGCTACATTTGAAAAAGGTTGCTCCATATTCCCGTCCCTTTTTTTACTTCCAAGAACTTCACAACAAATTTAAAAGAAAGTGAAAATTAACCAACACAATAAAGTGTAAAAACTATAAATTACCCGTCATCCTTTTATGCATTGCAGGAGGCATGACACTCTTCTCTCGTTTTCTCCTTTCCATTTCTTCATCCTCTGCAGTTTTTCTTTCATTTACAATGTCGATTGCTCTTACATCACTACTTCTATCATCTCTAGCTTGTGGTTCCCATCGCGATTTCCTCTGATGTGGTTCTTGAAATGGTTGCTCTAAGTAAAAAAAGGTTGACTAGCGTGTTAAATGAAAATAAAACATACAAGTCTCCTCCGTCGCCTATGACCCAGCCATTACTATATTTCACTGACCTTCGTTTTTTTTCGGGGGGGGGATATGATTAAGAGAATCACAACTGGTTGAAAATTACGCATACAAGTTTGTTCATCGAATGTGCTTTCGCCTCGTTTGTACATGGTGCAGCAAAATGTTCCTCATAAAACCAATTCAATTAAAAACGCGGCCTAGAAACTACTGAAACTGAATCTTATCACGGTTACTGCGTTTGTACCACTGTTACCGAATTTTCACCACTCATTAATACTGCATTTTCACTATTGCTACCGATACTGCATTCGCACAAATACTACTGCTATAACTGCTCTAACATGACTAATAGCTTTTATCAACGCTCCTCTTAAAACTGTTTCAATTTACTGTATCTGACGTTTGTGGCCAGACTGTTGTCTGCGTTTTTATCTAAACCAAAGTTGTGGGAAAGTAGGACATACATGAAAGGAGGCAGTGCTGTAAAGCAATACACATGGATGTTTAACATGGTTTATCTGGTAACCTTTTTACAGGAAATTATTTTGCAAAAATAAAAAAATGCTTGCCGACTGTTTTTCCTATGACAGGTTGTGTAATGCTACGGATACTTAAAAAATCAAACGGGCTAAGTTGGTGAACACTAGAATTGGCAAATTTTGAGAATTAGACCACAGAATGTAATATCTTCTGTCAACAAACAACAAATTAAATACTTTCAATGGGAAACAGGTAGAAAAAAAGATAAATGCAAATTCTAGTATGTTAACAGGTGAGAAACATAAAATATATTTACTAAATGCGAAATATAACAAGTTCACACCTTAATGGTCACACGCGAATATCAAACATGAGCATAACAATGAAACAATAAAATGTTTAGAGAAACATAAAAGGACGGACCCTCATTCATAGGTCACTTCGCCATTTTTCTTGCAGGTGGAACCAAAAAAAATTTGTAGCCAATAATTTGTTCCTATATTTAAGTGCATTTATAGAAAAATGTAATGGTACTTCAGGATTAACAGAAGAGTTAATACACACCTGGTTGATAAAACTCCTGCTGATAATCATCATCGTTATCAATTTGCATGGCGTCATCGTCATCCATTTGTTGTTGCTGTTGTTGTTGTTGGAATTCCTCACGGAAGTCAAGCAATGGCTTTTTCTGCAGAGGTTGATCATCACCAAACTGATTTCGTTGATGCTGAGGCATCTGATGATGTGATGAGTGCTCGGTCTGTTGTTGTTGAAATGATGGCTGCTGCTGTTGAAATGATGGTTGGTGAGGTTGAAAAGGCGGTGGCTGCTTGGGCATGAATGAAGAGTCCTGTGGTTGATACTGTGATGATCCATACTCTTGCATTGGAAGACCTCTAGGCACATTTCTGTTTCTATAAAGATAAAAACAACTTTAATAATTCATGCAATAACACACATCATAATGTAACATGAAAAATTCTGACAAGGCTTTTATTATAAAAACAACATTTATTTATTTATTTTTGTTTACGTTCTATCAAATGTAGTCAGTCAGTATAGAACATGAATGGCTTTTAAACAACATTTAGAAATTAACTAACCTTCATTGAAATATCAAATATAATCATTTTAACTCTGGAACAACAATATTTATTTTGTAGAAGGAAAACAAGTTAGCTTCATATTATAGTATTCATAGTATGACACATAATGCTACCTCACATTGGGCACATTAATAGGATGTCTCATGAAAGGTTGACAAATCCACTTTCACTATTGCCTTTACTAGCTGGCTAGCTAGCTTATACTATTATTATTATTATTCCGAATATTTATATAGGATAAAGCCACTTCAATGTTGGAAACACTGTTATTAATGTGGGTCCTGTGTTCTGAATGTATACAGTAGGTATACACCGGCTAGCCTGCCCAATTTCCCTCACATGGCATGGGTTGACCTGTAGCTGTGGTAAAGACATTTGCTACATATGCCTGCGCCATGGACAGAAACACGGACATTGTGATTACAAAGTGAACGCCATAACCACAAGGCCACGCGCCACTACCACGGCATACTATTGTATGGCCTTCAAAATCTGACAACATATCAGAATTAAATCCTTCCTCTCCAATTACATCTGAAACTTTTTCTTCATCTGCCTGCATTGACAGGAATCTGTGCTCAATTCTTAACAAGAGTGATAAACATGTCATTTCCAACATTTAGCTCAAGTTTTAACATAAAGGGCGCCAAACTTATAGTGCGGCCTAATTATTGAGAGGTGCTGAATGTTCAATAAATATAACCAGCATATTTTGAGTTATCAGGCTAAGTATGGTCGTTGCAATCCCAGACATTTTTTTAATTGGAAACTCATCACAGACCAGTTGACAGGTAAGGCAGGTAAGGTTAAATATTGTGTTTTTGCCCACTTTGGTCGCTTCTGCCATATTTAAACGTTTCTGATTTTGACATTTAAGTTTCTCAGGGGTGATTTACTTACATAAAAAGGACGAGCTATAGAATTTCACAGCCGCTATAGCCCTGTTTAATGTTTCTAGCAACTGAGCTTTGGATGGAGCAGCAAATCCAATGCCAAAAGCCCAAATTTAACTCATCAGTGAGTCTCCAATACAATTTTGGATGTTTCCCCAACAAGCAAAGTAACGATGTCAAAGGCACTTTGCTGCTTACTGCTTTACACAGAAGTTCCTATTCAAACTGGCGATCGGATTTACACAGTGGTAGATTAAACTTATTTATTCTAGTTAAACCTTGTTTATTTAATTTAGTACTCTCTTATAAATGCAGATCTGGCAAAAAAGATATATCAAATACTAATGTTATGAGTGTTTGAGAGTAAGTTGTTTGAAGTGGGAGGTCAGCTTTCATGAGCAAAACGGTCTTTTATCTCGTCTGAAATGATGGTTACCAAATTCTGTCTGAAATATTTCAACCCAAAAATCTTGGTAAGTAGACAACACAATACTTACAATGAATTTTGTTACTTGACACACAACACATCATGACAGTAAAGCAATGGGACCACAGTGTGATTTTTTTAATGCGCATGCAATGCGATTTTGTGGCATAAAACAGTTTGTTGTGGCCCCGCATATGCGCAAAATGCATACAACAATATTTAAAACCTCGAAAGAATTATATGTCTATTTCGACATGCCTGTTAGAACAGATTTTTAGATATATAATGACATTTGCAATTCCATTGGATAAAAAAGCAAGAAAATAGAGTTGTGAAACAGCTCATTGATACATTGATGAAAAATGTGTGTAGTTTTTCTTCTCGATTTTTGTTAGGAAATATGCAGTTCTTTGTTTTTTTGTTTGTTTCTTTATATTCTGTATGAAATTCTGAGCTTTTGATTGGTTAGTTAAAATAGTGCAAGAAAAAATGTTGCAGCCTATGTGCCATTTCTGTTGCATGGTGCATACAACAGAAAGCTTTCGCTGCATTACATGAAAAAAGACCTAGTGCCATGAAGCAATTTGCTCATGCATGCAATGCAACAAAATGGCATTACATGTGCATAGAAAAAATTACACTGTTGCCCCAGCGGTTTACTCATTGCTTAACCATTAATCTTTTTACTATACATATACCAATTTTTCTAAAAAAGCTAGGTAACCAAACATTTGATGAAATTTTTGACAGGTCACAATACCAAATCATAACAAAAACTACAGTGACAAGTCACACAATACGACACTAAGATAATCGTTTTAACACAGCACACAACAACAGAAAGAACACGCAACACACGTAATACATGTAAGATATACTGGTAGTACACAACCTATTTCCATGCACACAGGAGGTCAGATAGTATTGTAACTGTTCTTTTTTGCTATTTTTTGCTATTTTTTATTTGCACAAAATTAAACGTATAATCATTTTGAAATTCAAAACAACAATGCCAATTAATCTTGACAAATCAAAGGTTAGCAAAGGATTTTATGCTTTGACAGAAAAACTTGAATTTGAAAACTTGAACTGTAATAACATGAAATGCTAAAATCAAATCTTGCATTAAGTAAAACAAAATCTTCCATTATTTTTAATGCTTAATTTTTGTAATTCGTTACCACTAAAGGCGCTTTTGAGTGTACTTATCAGCAACCCTAATTTCAGTAAAAATTTGGTGCAATTAACAACAGATGTTATTACAATTAGTTTCATATTTTTACAGAAACTCTAGAAAGCAACTAAAACTTAATAGAGAACAAAAGCAAGTCCGAAAATTGAATTCATCGAGTCAAAGGAACTTAATCAGATATTATAAGACAAGTGAATTTATTTAAAGAATTTGTATATTTTGTGTTACATCCAACACACTTAAACTTCTCAAGGCATAAATTAATTTTTATGATGTGTTTTACTAAAAACTTATGTAACAACTTTAAAAATGTTAGCATAGTGAGTGATATGTTGGTGAATTTCATTTTTTTCCCATTTATTATCAAATTTCCGTGTTTTTTTAGTATTTTAATGTTTTTGCGAAATCTATATTATCATGCTCACCGGATGTTTCCAACGGGTGACTTTCCTGGACTTTTTCACAGTCTTACAACTGGTTAAATTAAATTTAGATTATTAGTCATAAAATATACTTTCACCCATGCTAGATAAACCTCTATCGAAAACTGGTGACATTTTTATAGGAATTGATTAGCGAGGATATGTTGAAACTATTTTTAACCTTAACTTTTCAGTGACACATTTAAACTAGCATTTTTACTTCATAATAGTATTTTCCAAAAATAATTCTGACTGACAGAAAGACTGATAAAAGCCTTAAAAACTTCTTGATTCCCCAAAATTAGATTCTCAATGAAAAAAGAGTTATTCTGCAAAAAATAATTGTTCACAGTAAGATCCAAATCTCTTCAGAAGATAGCAAACTTTTTTGTAAAATGATGACATTAGAATATATCATTTTAATAAAAATAAAACCGTCACAAAAATCGACTTCTCATTAGGACAGATAAACTATTTCTTCAACTGTATGTTTACACTAATTTTTCTTTTCCTTTTTCACTTAATTTTAAAATGTCTTTTCTTGGAAGTTTTAATATTTTATAGGTTTAACAAAACTTCTTCTTGTTATTATAATACTTTAGTTTAATTCTTAGTTAGGAAAATGTTTTAAAGCACCTAAGCACACAAGTTTTTGAAGATTATACCAATTATAGCAGTATCCCAAATAAATTTGTGTTAAAAAATAATTAGCAGAATGGATAATTTTGTAATTTCAATGCTCTATTTTCAGACTTTAAATTTAGAATAATTTTCATTAGTTTATTCTTATTTGCAGAAATTAACACAGAAATACGTTTAATAAAAATCCAAAACAGATCTTAAAATTCTGAAGAATAATATTCGGAAATTTTACCTAAAAATAAGGAGGCTAGACAGGGACAATTTAAAAATCTTAATCAAAACACATATTTTTAAAAGTATGCAAATATATTTTAGAGAACTGAAATTTATTCCAAAGCACAAATTAAATTTAAAATATATAAATCATTCACAAGAAACCTTATTCCACAAACAGGATTAAAAAAATTGAGATGTTGTTCTAGTCCACAACAACATCATAATATTTTTTAGAACATAAAAAAATGCTAAAATCTTAAAAAATAATCTCCAGATAAAGAAAAAGTCTTTAACTAATTTTAGTTGTGCACAATTGCTTGAAAAAACAAAAGTGAACTGAATTACGTTTTTAGAAATTTCAAGTATGGCATTTTCAGTAATTTAAAAAACAAAATTTAAACAAATTTTTTCATCATTTTTTTTTAACTTTCAAGTTAACCTGTTTAATAAATAGAGAACTTGATAGTGGAAGAAAAAAACTAAATATCGTAAGGGATGAAATTAAAGCGGGAAAAAAATCGCAAAAAAAACGAAAATGAAATTAATGCAAATTTGCCCCATAATCGCAAACTTAAATTCCACATTTTTTAAACAAGTACAGACATTCGCAAACTTTTATCTCGCATTTTACCTTGTTTTCAGTTCCATTGCAATTTCTCTGTTAATTCAATATAAAATTGACTTTAGAAATAAGAAAACAAGAAAACAAGAGCTATTTGAGGTTACTATTTGGTAATCCCTGTGTGTGATGTGTGCGCAATCTCATTTTTTATTCTGCGTTTCAAAATTCTCTAAGTCCTATTCGCAAACTTAAATTACACAATCTTTTATTTTGCTGAAAATTTCTTCCCTCAAGGTGTTGATTTAAAAGTTAAATTTTGGCACCAAATTAACTTTGTATGTTAAATGGGTTTTGTTTATTTTAAAAAGAACAGCACATTTAAAAAAAAAATTTAAAATAAAATTTGCATATTGTCCCTTCTCGACTTCCATTAAAAAGTTATGTCCACATACAAACCTTAGATGTCTGTTATCTTCTTCTTTCATCCTCTCGTTTTGACCACCATTGAAGCCATCCTCTTCTTCATACTCAAATGTATTGTCCAGCAAAGCCTGAGATGGTTTAAGGAAGTTCATTGAAACACAAATTTACAGCAAGACTACACTTGTTTTTATTTGCTGCTTAATTTATATTTTCCCCCCTTTGGCCTCTGTGTGCATGGAAATACAGTACAAGCAAACAAAACACAAACAGAAAATGTGACAAACCCTTTTACCAAGCATTCTACTTCGATTTTCATCATGTAAAATGGTAGTAAATATTTTCTGCTATTGGTAGTTTTCAATAACACCAAATGAAAACATGGTGTAGAGGTGTCAAACTTTTGTTTTAACAAAAGCCATTAAAGTCTTATTGGAAAGTACTTTAAACAACGAAATTATAGTTTAAACAAAAAAAATACAGATTTACAAATTTCGATTCGTGTTTTAAATACAAGAGTCAAAAAAACTAGAACAACATACACTCAAAGTTTATATTTTTTTACATGAGATCAAAGTAAAATTCCACACAGCAGCCAAAAGTGCAACTGTCTACACGATGTTTCACTTCAGATTGAATTTAATACCGGGGCTGCCCTGTAAAGGGTCAAATCCTTTGTATTCATGCATGCACTGATTGGAAACTACACTCTACTCCCAGGGTAAATGTTTACATTGAGATCTTACAACAGTTTAACAGTTCACTTATGGCAAATTGATCAAAGTAAAATGTCACTGCAGTTTTGCTTTGCCTGAACTGTAAGGAAACAGCCCTAAGAAACACACTGTGGATCAAAAAGTTTGAGATTACTTAGGTCTCATGTAAACGGCATCAAAAAATTTGATTGTCTTATAACACCACAAAAGATGTACAGAATAATCTTTTTATTCAGATCTCTGTAAGTTAATTTATCCTTTAAAATATACATAGCTACAATTTTTTTGTCACCAATAACACAATTTCAAGTTGTTGCAAGAAAATGCTAATGAAAAAAATTCTGCATTTCCAGCTACTGGCTAAAAGTACTAAAAGTACTAAAGCTTTTTCTGTGCCCATCAAAGCTGGATCAGTCACCATGTTTTATATCATGTCTGTTGCTTCTCATAATAAGAGTCTTTAAATAGCTTTTCTACCAAACAGTTACATTTGGACAAATAGTCCCATTTTTGGTAAGAAAATCTTTAACAAATTCTTTGCCCTGCTTTTTTTTCATTTAACTACTACAGAATATTAATTTGTGTGATGGAAGTGACATGTAATTTTAGTTAAAATAAAACATTAATTATACTTTAACTTTGGTAACTGACCCAACTAATTAATAAATCTTAAAAAACCTACCTTAATATTCTTTTGACAGACAGAAAAATTTAGAAATAACCCAAAAAAAAGGCAAATAAATAAAGTTAATATACCTGATTGAACTTTGGACTAGGTTCTGTTTCATGACTTTGCTGTCTGGGGTCTTTTTGTATTATACCTTTAGCTGCTTGTATAAGATGTTGGAAGTTCTCTAAGAATTGTGTTTGATTCTCCACAGAACCCGGCTGTTGTTGTTGCTGTTGTTGTTGTAGGTGCACCTGTTGAGGTTGATTTTGCTGCTGCTGACCATCATTGCTACTGGTGATATTAGCAAGAGCTGTTTTATCTCTTTCTAATTGTTGTGTCAGCTCCTGAATTTGTGATAACAAATCCGCCGATGGGTTACTTAGCATCTAAAATATATTTAAAGTTTGATTACACGCATTTCAGACAGAAGATACACAAGCTATTAGTTGCTTTGATTTGGAGAACATCACAAAATTGCAGTGTGTAATTGCAGGCCTTTTTTAGTTTAGTTCTAGGATAGCAAAAAAATGCCAGACATAACTAAAGTTTATTATTAATTTAATCATGGTAGTTTTGTGGAAACCAAAGCAAACTACATTTACTCTGATAAATAGGTTAAAAAAGTTTTACCTCCTGGTTAGCACTTAAATTACTTTGCTGAGTGTCTGCAGGTATTTTGGTTTGCATTTGTTGCTGCTGTAACTGAAGTTGGAGTGACTGTTGTTTGGTTGCCATAATTTGCATTTGCAATTGTTGTTGTAAAAGTTCCTGCTGTTTACGTTGTTGTTCAAGCTGTGCCTGAGAACAAAAAAACAGGTTACAACAATGTAGTTAAAAACAAAGTTATCATAAAAAATAAGCTGCAAATTTAGTACCTTAAGAACTTGTATTTCATCATCTTGAGACATTTGTACTTGTTTCTTATTGTTTTGGCTAACTGGTAAATCATCATCAATCTCCAAATCATCGTATCCACCATGATGATCATGATGATGATGATGATGATCGTGCTTTGAAGCTGTAGCCCTAGCTTTCTTTTGTCTTTGAATTGATGCAGCTAGAACTTTTGACGATGTCGATGCCATGTCAATGAGAGGTGATATGACATCAGGTGGGTATATTTCATTTTTCTGCCACAGATTAAGCACACGAACAATCTTTGGCTACAAAAAAAATATGTACAAATAAACTTAAGAAACACAAATTTTTGGATCTTTCGTTTCATTTCAAACTGCACAAATTTTATTAGAATCATGTTTTTTAGGAAAATTTGGGTAAGTGTTTAAGAAAAAAACCCACAGAAAGCATTAGAGTATGCCTTCAGATATGTCGTCAAATTCTAATAAAGTTTGGAATTTGCATGTGCTATAATTAACACGGCTATTGTTGCACATCTTTCCTATAAATCCTGGAAGAAAAATGCATTATATGGTTCTAAAAAACTAAACATTTTGCACCTTCGTAAATTTTATGTGATTTTTAATTATACTTTCCTACCTTATCTTCAGGAGGACATTGAAAAATATGCTGAAATAACAGTTTGATATTCTTTTGAAATCGAGGACCAAAAAGGTCTTTATCAGGACCAAACTAAAAATAAGAAGTCATAATTAGATTAAAATAAATTAATTTTCTTAGAATAAGGCCCTGACTGAAAAGTGTATGATACACATATGATGTTTCAATTGTTACCCCCTTCACCTAAATGTCAAGAAGAAGGAGGTTGTTATGAATTATGAATAGTAGTAACCAGTAAGATTTTGGACTTCAAAGTTTCACTAATTATGCATGACATCATCAAGTTGCCTTGAGTGAGATGTTGTATTTAGTACTTTTATCAAGGCACATCAGGTTTTAAATGTTTGATGTTTCGGACATTTTAAATGAATGGGCATAGAGGTCAAAATTTTGTTGTTTTTTTCGATTGAAATGCAAGAGTATGATGAGACAATAACAGATATGTCTTTTTTATTTTCTATTTTTACTCTAATGTTGAATTAGAGTAATTTAAACTTTCAATGGTTATAATGCATAGTTTCGCCAGGCTTCCGCATTATACTCATAGTAAGTATGTAGATCAACAAAATCAAGACCAACAAAGCCAGCGGGTGACTTTGATATGTTGACCCTAAAGCATATTTATACATGATAAATTAAAAATATACATTTAACAGTAAGACGACAAAAAGACACAGTATGTTTAGCTTCCGTTTGATATGTAATTTCTTTAAAAAGAAATACTTGTATGCTTGTATTTTGCTCAATATAATTATTTTTTGAAAATTCTTTTTTATGTGAATACTAATGTCGTTCTCAGTCTCTGAACGAAAAAGTACATATTTTTTCTCCAAACCTCTGTTCTCCTTTAATCATTGACAGTGAAATATCAATTGTTTATCAAATACTTTTACTAAAAACAAAATTGAGATAGGGTAATTACTTAAGGTTTTTAAAGAGTTTGTTGGAGAGATTTAAGGAGAAACTTTCTTTAAAAAACAATATTAATTTTTTTAATTAAAAAAGCCGTTTGAACTACAAATCAATGTGGCCTCTATAACTGAGAGAAGGAACTGTAGAATTTCAAGTTCACAAGGAAGTACTGGCACTTTAAGGATTTTAGGGTATTCTTTTTTTACCCAGGGGTTTTTAATAGAACTGGTCAGTAAGTAATCATCACTTTGGAAGTAATTTTTAATAAATTCCAAATACCTGATGTCTGGATTGTCTAATTATGGAGTCCAGGACATATAAACCACAGATTTTGTATTCGTCGTGGCACTAACATAAAAACAACCAAAAATATCAATGGCCTATACATAATGCATAATACATACATTTTTTAAGAAAACAAAATGTTTTACTTACCTTATGAATGAACTTCTCCACACTATGAACAATGTGTTTGTAGTACTAGAAACAAAGATATGAGAAAATAAAAATAAAATTGCTATGTTGTTGCATTCACACAAAATAAAAAAGCATACCTTTAAAGCTTTGACTGCATATCTTGTAATAGATGCCATTTTGGCTTTTGATATTGGTGGCTTGTTCTCGTATATTGAAGATAGCTAAAGTAATGGGAATATACCTTTTAAAGAAGACCCATACATAAACTGTCCATCTATATACAATTAAATTCTAGCGGAATTTAAATTCACTCCAGCTATATTTTCTTTTGCATCTATATTAAATTTCAAAGTGAAAAATATGCTTCATGGATGTTGTGGCAGTAGATGCTATTTCACTGTCCTAGACAGATTATAAATTTTATGCTTTCTCCTTTCAGTCTGGTGGGACCAGTGATTGCAAAGATCAACAAAGAACAAGCACTGGAATCATGACTATGCTGTACTTGACAACACAATAATGGTTTCCAGTTATATTGTTGATGCTGATCAAGCATTTTAGTTTGCTCAGTGGCACAATCACATTGCCTCATGATCCAGAGCAGATTCACCTATTGTGCTCAAAGCTTCGCTTAAAAGCAGCAATAATATCGGGAGAGAGATTTATTTTATAATTTCTCCAAAGAGGTGAGATGACATCATTCTGTCATCTTGGAAAAGCATATACAACTCTGCAATCAGAAAATGATCATAGTAAATTTGTTTTCATTTTTTGTTATTTTAAACCTTTTTAGAGAAAGAGCCGTAATTGTGGATTACATCACCAAGATGTTTTAAAATTTCAGTCACCGACAGGCATAGCTTTAAAAATTATAAGCGGCTTTTGTGAGTTATTTTGTTGGTTACAGTAGTATTCAAGAAGATAGCAATGATAAGCATGAGAGATAAATCACAATTAATTTGGATGTTTTACCTAACATAAAGAATTGTCTATGAAATCCAATGCGAGACCAACAACTCACATAAGTTATGGAATTTCTCTGGTTTATTAATAAAAATATTAATTATGTGAGTAATTGCAACCCACTAACAGCTCAAAATCATTAAAATACACAGCAATGTTAAAATATTCTATTTTTGTCTCAACTGATAACAAGATGAATCTTGAACCATGCGAAAAGAAACTGTTTCTTGGATTACATCTGGAAAGGTAATCATTTAATTATCCAAAAAGTAACTCGCCAATCTTCCCTACGACTTATTAAAGTCGACTCCTCTATTTGCTACCACCATTTTAAAGAGTGAGAGTTGTGAGCTACTACCATAGTTTTCAGTATATAATCTGCACATTAAGTTGTAATAATTGTGTTATTTAACATTATCTAATAATAAAAAGTAACAATTCTAACCTCGGTATTAAATTGTCGTACCAACTCCATGTCACCACCCATCATGCCATGCAATGCTTGTCACAGATTTATTATTATAAACATCTAGAACAAAAATGTACATGTAACACATATTCCTGATTCTACTAAATAACATCTAAACTTATTCTTACTCATAATTGTTTAGGAAAGCTTTTGGATCTGCTATTAACCTATTGGCAGCATGCTTAAATCCTTATGATTGCATGTGTATATGTGCATTTGCTATGCACACCTCTGTTTAAAAAACCTGCTACTACCCCAAATACACTTAGGTATGAAAACTGACACAAATTATGAGGCAGTTTATTCCATTTTGCCTTGTCACACGACTTTGGTTTCAGTAGAATCATAAAGGGACGAAATGAGAAAATTTTTTTTTTAGTCATAAATATTTGTGAACAAGCATAGCCAGCGAGACAAGGCAGCAGGGGGGTCTTAGGGTTGCTGAAATTTCTGCTATTATGTGACCTGAGAGACTTTGAAACGCATTAAAATGATTCATGTGTTCTTATCCCATTTGGTAATATGTCATATAAGTTACAGACACTGAATGGGACCATAATAGGAAAAGCCATTATGAAACTTGTGGCAAAAAGGAGATATTGCAATATGTGTGCTAAAACAACACAAGAACATAGCTAACTTAGCTGAATCACTATGGAAGTTTTGCCGAAGTAACTTACTGCAATACATACCGACTGTATCCTTATGAAATAAAATGTATCACAAACATTTACAACTACCACGTGATACGAATCAAATAAAATTGATATTATTTTATATGTAACAAATTAATATGTTATACACAATACATAGCTATTCCTTGTATTATATTACACGCTTGTCAACACAACGTTTGTTATTCCATGCCTTTCCCATATCCACTCTTTATGTTTTCACTCAAATTTTTGGTCTTACAATTGCTCTAATATTTTTTGGCTATTTTAATTTCAGTTCACCCGACCATTCGTTTGTACATTTGGCCCCCCTTTTTCTACACAACGTGCTGTCTGCGTACCCCTGTGTGTTTGCTTAATTTATTACCTAGCAAGCGTTATACCGCTCCAGCAAATACAAAACTTGAACCACAGGAGTTTTAGCCTGTGCACTGTTTTTAGTATCTTTTCTTACGCATATCAAATCTTCAATAAGCCAGTGTCTCTAAAGTTGGTATTCATGAGGAGAAAAGATGTTGAGTACCTTAACCTTAGCACATTTTATCGACTGTTTGCACTGTCCATACACACTAGCTCATTTGTCAGTCTAGTTTTAGATTCGTCCAGATAACCCGCGCATGTTTCGCGTCTCTAGCACGGTCTCTCTGCCGTTTTGGTATTTGCTATCCACAAACTGTATATTACGTCACATATCCGTGGCACAGTGGTTCTCTCAACCAATACCAAATCTGGTAAACATGGCCAACAAACAAATCAAGAACGAATTATATATAGATAACCGATTTGTTATAAACAGACTATCATAATGACTGACCGCTAATGCCAGGTCAGAGAGCTTTGACTCCATCAGGGTTCGATTTCACTACCTCAGCAAAAAGCAGTCTGATGAAGCCCTTGTTTCTTATGTCATCCCTTTAACCACACATCCTTTCTCCGCATACGATACTCAGATTCCTCCAGGGACAGCTAATCGAAAAAGGTGTGTTTATCGTTGGTATGACTGATGACAATTGTCACAAGTCAAATGGGATTTAATGGTTTGTGCCAAAGTCGAGTTTTAACGACCAGATAATAAGTGATTTGTAATGTCCACCAAAACTGCCTGCACTATTCCAAAACTCACCCGAACTAGCCTGGAGCATTCCCGAAATGCAATTTCTTGTACCATGCCATGCGGACAGTTAGAAGAAGGCACTTAAAGTGAAAGGAGTTTAAAAATTTTTATATTATAATAAGTTATTTACCTATACAGTATTCGAGGTTTGCTCTGAGACATTTGTTTGCATGTGGGCTTTCATATGAGAGAAACTCAATTTTAATATGCTATAAGAAAGCTATGTTAACTATGCCAAACTCATCTAAAAAAACATTTTTAGCAAACTAGCTAGGTTAATTGAGAACATGGGGTATATACCCCAATTGGGGTAGTGGTTTTATTTTACAGACCAGATAATTATGTGCTCTTCTTCTTTGCAGCTGAATAGTTTTGCAGATGGAAAGTCTTATTAAGATTTGGACCCATGCAAGGTTCTTACAGTGAATCTTCTGGTTATAATTACCAAAATAGCATGGAAATGAGACTAGCAATTAATTTCAAATGTAAATAACTTGGAAAGGAGGCTTTTCCTGTCAAGGCTACTATGTCAAAACTTCTCGTTATGAACTTGTCCTTAGAATGATCAAATAACATGGAAACGAGGCTATAGCTTTGTAAGAGTTTCATTATGGCACATACAATGTACAGACAAACCTTTATAGCCATAAAAGATTGGTTGTATTATACATGTGGGAACCATACTTTAGGAACCGCACCGTATACAACATTGCCATCTTCCGTAAAGGTGGGTTCACAGTCATTCGTCGCGTACCTATCTATCTATCACTAGCACAAAAAATAAAACTACATAGGACATTTATTTTTAGTACGGTACCACCAGTTAGTTTTATTTAGCACTTTTCAAATTTATACTCAATAAGGGGCTGTCGACAAACAGTTTTCGTCTCCGTTAACGGCAAATTGGCCGCTAGACTCGAACCCCCCTCCCCCCTGCCCCTTAACGGCAAGCCCATTTCCCCTACGTTAGTTTTCGTCCCCGTTATGTTAACGGCAAATTTGCCGTTAAATAGAATTTTGCCCCCCTCCCCCCACCCCCGCGCTTTACGGAACAATCTTTGTGGAGACTTATACGAACACGAAATCCATTTTTTTAACAACCAATTCTAGATTATGGTGGATTTTTACTGTGGAAACATTTTCTAATTTGTTGATTTTTTTTCATTTTCCCTAAAAGATATAAAAAAGGTGAGAAAGTGAAATTTGTCTCCATTTTTATATTTTTAACGGACGATGTATTACCCCCTCCCCCCCTAACGGCCAATTTGCCGTTAACGGAGACGAAAACTGTTTGTCGACGGCCCCTAATAAGATATTCAATATTTACATTAAATATTGCACACAAAAAGTTAACTTTTCTTTCTAACTTTGTTTTCATTTTAAAAATCTAAAACTCATTGTGAAATTGTATTTCGAAATCTGATTGGTTGTTAAATTCCCATTCGCCGTGGTAGTTTCATTATACGGAAACTGTTTCCATATCTGTACCCTATCCCAGACTGCCCGTGTTTTTTTAATTAACCCAAACTAGCTGCCCAAAGGTGGGACGTCCCAGTTACACATGTCCCTCAAACCCCTCCCAAACCAAAAAATATTTATTATTTGGTTAAGAAACCCTTGCTTTGGACGTCATTTTCGTAGGATCTCTTGGCCTAAAGACAGAGCAGAATAAGCAAACGACTTTGGAAACCAGTCATTCACTTCACTCCACGCTTCAATTTCGCCATTTTCTTCGATTTGTTTCGTACCCATGCGCAAATTTACGAACAGACAACCGAATGCCGACCCTTTAAGAACAGTGCTAAAGTAGCACAAGATAATACCTGACTTTTACTAAAAGTGCAACTTTGTAGCTTACCGTTTTTCGGCTTTCGTCACTGTTCCAAAGTCCATGATTTGTGATCACAACTCACAATAGACATGGCGGCAGCTCGAATGTTGGATTTCCTGGTTTATTAACATTCTCTAAACTGTTTATTACGATGGATAAACGACAAACTATTGACGAATACGTCCAATCGTCACAGAAGAATGTGTTAAAGTATATCCCCCAAGTGTTTTTCAAGATTACCCTCGTTGCTGTGCAGTATACCGTTCGATATTTGTTATTATTTTGTACATTTCTAGCTGAATTTCGCAGGGTTTACGCTGTTTCTACGAAGCGTTTTTCTGGTGGATTAGCATATGATCATTTACAGCGTGATTTAGGTAATTTAAGTAAGTTACCAAAACATATGAGCTTTGTCATCAACGAAGGAGTTGGAACTGACTATTGTGACATTACAAATTTGATTGTATGGACCATTGCCATGGGAATTCCATACATCACCCTATATGATCGTCATGGTAAGAAGTCGATTTTAGCTTTAGTTTCCGTTTTTGTGCACCTGAGTCTAGATTATTCTGTGTTGTGACCCTGTTAAGTCTAGGAGTGGAAAATCCTAACGTTACACTAAGACCATGTTTTTTTCGACAAACATCATATATATTTCATGAAATTTTCCACAAAAGGGGAGTAGTAGGTAGTGTAAAATTTCCAAAATGTTTTTTTATAGCTGACCCCTAAGTTGTCATGTAGCAAATGCAAGTGGAAAAAACCTTTGTTCTTTTATTCCGAAAATATATTTTAACCTTTGTATTTTGTGTTGGCACTCAGCATTCATCAACATAATTGCCCATATATTTTTAAAATTTATAAGCTTGGAACAGCAATTATATATTCTCCAATGAGATTGCACAAGTGTTGCAATCGCATGCACAGAAACAATGCTGACGATATACCAACAAATTTTTTTTTAGAGCATAGTAAAGTTGCCTCCTACGACAATGCATGAAGCATTCAGCCCTCGAAATAATTTTTGGAGACTCGTCGGACAAAATGTCCACCACATCTCCACCTTGGTCGGACATGTCCGTAGCTCGTTTCGAACTTTCGTCGGACAAAACGTCCGATAGATTTCCGTCTTGATCGGACACTTTTAGATCTCAGAATTATTGAATAGTCCTTTTAATCCATAAGCAAGCCTATTCCTAGCCAACCTGACCATCCTAGCTAATTCACCAACTCCTGACTTAGTTAAAAGAACTACGTAGACATGAATCTCTATTGCCTGGCCCCTTCGTCGTTGGTAACCAGGTCTTACACAATAAATCCAGCCATGCAGTTCTTAACTAATGCGGAGGTAAACGCCGACGGAGCACGGATGAAGCAAGTCTGCAAATCTGCACTTACAGGCGGAACAGACATTATTATATCATGGATTTAATTGTAGATAATTTCTTTATTTGACAAAACGTAATTGATTTTTTTCTTTATTCCGCAAGTGTTATTTTCATTCAAACAATTTTAAAAACGAAACCCACGTGCAGTATAATTTTTTGTTCTGTATAAATTTTGTTAAAATGTAGCTGAACTTTCTGAATGAATTTTTAAGTTTTATTTGAGCCACGTGGATAAAGATTTTTTTTAATTTGAAATACAAATAATAATAATAATAATAATAATAATAATAATAATAATAATACAAACTTAAAAACTTATTTTATTTTATATGTTTTAAGTTTTCTTTAACGACGGCATTTTTTTGCGATTTAATTGGCTTATTAAAATGCGCAGCCTTACTTTGTTTTTTAACGGCGCCGCCTAACACATTTATTACTTTTTGGTATGTGTGATCATGATTAAGAAACTTCCATGATGGCACATGGCAGATGAAAACGAAACGAAAGAGATGCGGAACGAAGATTGATTAAAAGATACAAGATTATATTTGAATTATCTCGTTATTTTTGCATGTTTTAATTTTTAATTTTTGAAGTTATAATAGGGGAGATGTAGCTACAGAAACGTGCCGGACAAAATGACAGGCCAGAACTGATTTTCGTTGGACATATTTGCGTCTGGGTCAGACAATGTCCGATGTCCGACCGCTATTTCGAGGGCTGAGCATTTAACCATTAAAAGTGAAAATCATTTGACAAATATTTTAAACAATCAACAACATCATCAGTTCTGTGCATAATAACTTGTGGTTGTAAATTAAATCATGGAAAAGGCTAAAATTGATTTAATTAAATGCTGTTTTCTTTGTGGCGAATGTTAATACTCTATGCATTAAAGATATAAAAGTTTTTTCTGGTAAATAAGAATATCATTACCAGTTAAAACTATTAGAAAAAATGAAAAAAGCTATTTAACTTCCTTGTTTATGTTTTAATTTAATGGGTATATACCTAAAACCTGAAATACATGAACAAACCTAAACATTAGGCTTAAATGTAAAGACTACAGTGAGAACTTTATAATATATAACAGTTTTTGACAAAAAGATTTCAAGGGTGTTACATTTTAAATAGAGGAAACATAGTGTTTTCAGACCTACTTTCTCTTTTACAGGTCTTCTCAAAGCTGGAGAGTCAAGAATATATAAAGTTCTAAAGGACAAAATTGCCTCCTTTCTTGGTAAAAGCAAAGCTGAAGGAATTGACATCATTGTGAAGAACAGCTCAACTAAATATGAAAATGGAATAAGTAAGTTTATGATGGTGTGAACTTTTTTCAGGAAAACTTCAACAAATGGCTTAATATATTTTTTCTTTACAGCTTATCCAAAACGAGTGTGTGTCCAATTATTATCAGAAGAAGATGGAAAAACTGATCTTCTTGAATCAGCAAGGCGAATTGCTTCAGACTATTCACAAAAAAATTTAGAAATGAAAGAAATTAATATTGAGTATATAGATAAATCGTTGAAAGGTATGTTTCATCTTTTATTATTCTGTGACAGGCTTGACATCCTTTAGTGGAAGATTTCTTTAAAATACAAATTTTATTTGTCATTTATAGCCACTGAAAATATACCTGACCCAGATCTTATAATTCAATTTGGCCCAGTAAATTCTTTAATGGGTTTTCTACCATGGCAAACCAGATTATCTGAAATAATGTAAGTATATTTGTGGTATATTATTATTTTTTTGATGTTTTCAGTTTTTTTACACAAATCGTGAAATTAAGTGGATTTTCAATCCCTTATCCCTAAAAATATTCTTCGCTTGTCATAGCAACAGATTAAAATTTTAGGCTAATATTGAACAAACAAAATTTTCTACATCCTCATAAATTTAATATAGCATCAAAGTTTTTTGTTGAATAATTTGTGTTATCAAAGGTTATGTACAAGCACAATTTTAAGTCTATAGCTCTTCCTATTTGAGAGATAGTGTAGCACCTCGACTAAATAGGGATACTTTTGCATATTTTTTGTATCATTCTTTTACCTTTAAATCAACGTGAAAACTAACATATTAATTGGACATGTACTCCATCTTGTAATTTTTAGATTCGGGGTAATATTTTATGTCTCTGAGTCTGATTAAGTCAATAATCTCCAAGAATTAGATACCGTTCATTTTTTATTCCCAGTTTTCTTTTTATCTGTTTAGACATGGTGACTCGCACAAAAATATATCGTACAATAAGTTCAACGAACTTCTACAAAAATACAGCAAGTGTAATCAAAGATTCGGAAAATGAAACAGTTCATTGACAGAGTGATGCAACAGATGAGTTTTTTGAATTCGATAAAATAATAACTTCGTTGAAGAAATTACTGATGATGTAAAATCTAGAAATAGACATTCAAGTTAAAATGAGATCAATAGGTTTTATGAGAGAGGTTTTTTATAAAGAATAAATTGAAAACTTTTAGTGGTTTGCGCTTCAACAAAACCAAGGAGTGCGAAATTCAAAAGAACGTAATAGAGAATAGAAGGTTTATATAGATTAAATTTCTTATTCTAAAACGTGTCTTCGGTTTTAGTAAAAATGTAAGAAATTATTCAAAAGTAAATATTTTTTCGCTTGGAATATACATTTTTTAAATACGTTAGGTCTATTATACAATATTCATGTTTTTGTGAATCCTTATTATAACTACTTGAATTAGAGAATAATTTATACAGGTTTGTTGACTCTTTTGTTCCTGTAACGTTTCTAACAACAGGTATGCACCAAGTTGGACACAAAATGACGTATTAAATCCGGGAGCAATAATGGATACTACTTTCTTATTTGCTAGCCTCGTATCCAGTTTTGATTAAAAAAAACCTCATATCAATATCGCCAAGAAATAAAAGACATTTTCTGGATTTTTTTTAAATAAACGAACCTAGAAATCTTCCTTTCGTATATGCACAGCAAACAAATATATCTTTATTTTGTTTTTTATGGTCGTTTTACGACAGCGAAGTCAGTCAAGATAAAAATTAAGGAGGTACGTAACTTATGGAACGCCAGAACTGCCAAAATAAGTTTTGTCCATAGAATATTGACATTTTTATACGGCGTCAGTAAAAATGTTGAAAAACATTAAATAACGAAATGTGCTATCAGAATACTGCGTCACACTTCTTGTTTAAAAATTCAAAAATCTCGTTTTATTTTTGATATTGTTCGTGTTTTGTTCCGCCTTGGCAATCTCAATCTACTTTGGGTAAATATCTGAGAATAATAATAGCAAGAATCATCAAAAATTTGCACTAAATACTAGAACTGTCAAAATTTAAACAGCCAAAGATAAGCCGATAACTGTCAACTTCGTACTCAGGCTTTCGTGAATGCAGTATTTGCATATTTAAAGAACATGGCTCATTTTAATGCCTGCATAATCGCCCACACCTTCGCCGCCACAATTTAAGGGGATCGAGCTTCGATATCTGTCTCAAATAAAACGAGATGTCAAAATTTGTTTACGAAAACTGTCAAAATCCGAGCTAGAGTTGTAACACTTTAGAGCCATCGTACAATACCAAACACAAGGACACGTTTTTAACACGTGGTGATATTTTCTTACATTGTAATTCGTCATATTTATACATATGCTATCGTGCGTGCAAGCGAATAAGTAGTAGTTGCTATGGTTACAGAAGTTTAAGAAAAGATTATTAGTTGAAATTTAATAGTATACTCTCAAATTCTTGTAAAGTTATTGTGCAAAATACATCTGCCCTGTCATTAAAAAGTTACTCCATTTTTTGGCACGTGATTTAAACACCACAACACGACCAGCTCGAAATTAATCTCCATGGGGATTGTTTCGTGTCTCGGAGATGAACACCTCGACCTGAAACTGGAAGAATGAAAAAAAGAAATGAAAAATAGTTGAGAAGTAGTAATAAAACAGTATAATTTCGCTACAAACTCACCCTACCTCCTCTGTTTAGAAATACGAAGAATTCATAGTCATAAGACTTTGAGGAAACAGAGAAATTGTCAAATTAAAAAATATTTGTAGTTTTACAATTGTTATTTGAACGGGCAATGTTTGCATTTAAAGCCTCGTATCGTGTGAAAAAACAGTCTGGGTATGAGGTTGCATCCGTGGTAATATGATAAAATTCAGTCTTAATGTTTTGATTGAGAAAATAAAACAACAGCGCTCATAATAAACATGATACAGGCCTTGCAACCTTATTAAAGAGAGGACTGACAATTTCCAACTTATAATGAAAGCCTATTGTTAGTCTCTTTAATAATAGCCGTGGTCTGTCTGTTTGTCGTCAACCCAAGACCCTGGGGACGAGGTTGTCGTCCCGTTCTATTTAACCCGTTATTTGCAATATTCCACTCTATAGAAAGCCGATTTAAAAGTAATACTTTTGAAGAGCATACCAGCAATTTGTCTGTTATTCTTTAATGTCCAGCGAATTGTTTTTGATTCAACGTTTGGTATAATAGTAGGGATTTCAAAAGCTTTGTATAACACGTCAACTTTTGCTCTGTTTGTGAGCGTGTTCTGCGAAATATCCATCCATGTGTCTGAATCGTTCTTTTTGATCATGTATGAGCCCTGGGTTGTTCTTGCGTAACTGCTTCCTAACGAGTCGACAGCCAAAACGTTTGCAATAAAATTAGGAAAACCTGCGAAGTGAAAAGAATTTTAACGTATTATTTTCTTTAAAAAATATATCTGCGTTATGCAAGAAGTAGTTCTATTCTGTTAAAAAACGTTACAACATAACCTCGAATCCAGGCCCTGCAGACGTCTTTATAAATCTTCCACTTTTTGGCTGGTGCAAGAAAATTCAGTTGGTCCTAAGTTCACGTTTGATTCCAGCAATAACGAAAATTCAGGTACTCTTGTCCCGAATAGACGCCCCCTCCCTAACTTATTTTTTGACTCCCCTTCTGTGATTTACAAGGACCTTATTAGTATTTTTATTTTTTCAATGTAAAAACTTTATTTTGGACGAACTTTGGACTTCGAATCTTACCATCTCGTCAAGTGTAATTAGTGCTTTATTTTTCAAATTCAAGCCCCCCATTTTTCCGCCCCTCCCTCGTTTATTATATATTACTTATTTCCAATCCCCCTGCTTATTGAGGCTTTCCCCATATATAAAGGACCTGAGAGTAGTTTGATAAACTTAACTTACTTTTCCATTTTTGAAATGCACTGAACTGGTCACTTTGATAGCAATTAGCTCTGAAATAAAAAAGAATTTTACAGTTCAACACAAAAAAGCAACTAATTATTGCACATATTTTTTTTTTTAAATTTTGTCAATATTGACAATGCATTTTCTATCATGATAGTACGTAAATTTGGTTTCAAAATATATTATTAAAACTATACCTAGGGATATTTCTATGGCAAACATATATATTTCCGTTCTTTCCATCCACAAGAACCGTGCGAGTGGGAAATTCTTTCACTTTTCCTAAATAAATATATATATTTATATATTATTTCTTCACAGTAAAAGTTTTTTAGTTTACCCCAACTTTCTAACACAAGAAAAACATACATGCCAGTTTATTTCTCTCTCTCAAACCTCATTGCTTTATCAGGCTGCTAGAAAATGGTTGAGGAAAGACGCACAAAACGGTATGTTTGTTTACTTGCGAGCAGTGTCATTAACTGCGAATCTGGAAAATTGTAAATGCCCGTTTAACCATTTGAACATGACGTTAGGTTAAACTTTGTCTAACTGACATGTTTTGAGAACTCTGAATTCTCATTAAGTTCTCCGTCAACCCAGAACGGGTCCTAGAAATAGCCGGGCAAAAACAGGTCAAAAACAACCCCATCATTGAACCGTCAAAACTCCTAAGGACTATGTTGTCAGAAAAGCGCTCGCATGTTTAGGAAGCCACTCAACGGTACTATACGTGAACTGTCTAGGTGTTTTCCTTTTGCAACCAATTGCGTATCAGGCTACGGTAAGCTAATTTTTTGTTGCCTGAAAAGAACAGGCCTTTTTAAAAAACGCGCTGCTCCTCGATAAAATGTTTAAGAGTTACCAATGATTTCTTTAATTGTTCTTTCCTTGACAAGACATCCATATAATTCGGTTTTAAGCGCTTTTATCTCAAATGTCAAAGGTTCAATGCGAAAGCTTCTCCCAAACACAGGTGGTTCAAGGCTGACAAGGGAAACATGATCTTCAGTTGAATTTGTGAAAATCTAAAAAAATTAAAAAGGAACTGAAACACTATCTTTCTTTTTAATTTTATATATCTTAACATTTATTTGATTGATCTCCTTTACCGCCCTTACATCAACCTCGTTCCCAGATTCTTTTTTGCTTTTTTGAAAATCGCGCGACTACAATATCAATAAACCAGAAAATGTCGCAAAGTCATAAAGTTTTAGGAATGCTGGTGCATTCCTAAAACTTTATGACGCATAAAAAAATTACCTTCTACGCAGAGCAGAAACTGATACAACTTCGTACTCATGAAACGTAGAGTGTACACATGTATGATTACAAAACAGCCCAAAGCTATGCCTTGTATTGATATACCCCTCCCAACCTAGTTACCAGTACTTGCTGTTTCTTTTCAATATTTTAGAGAGAGCGAACATCACGCCGTTGACTACAGGTTGACACGCTCCCCCTCTTTCTCCACCCATTTTGAACATACTTTTTCATAAGAATATCAAAATCTAATCAGGCTGGCCATTATTCTTTTTTTCCATTGTTTTAAACAATAGACCTATTGTTTTTAACCTGAAATTCCAGTCTGATACTCTTATAAAGCATATTCTTATAAAAGAAAGCGTGTATTGGCTTACATCTATTTATTTACCTAACTGAATAAAAAGAACGAAATGAAGCCAGTTGACAACTACGTACTGTCTTTACTCCATCAGTTCTTTTTTGAATGCTGTTCCATACAAAGGAGTCGTTGCTAAACCAGAACTTAAACTCCGTGACGTAAAATTTTTTCTTGTACCCGCCTTGAATACCGATGCGAGTTATCTGCGGTTAAAAAAAAGAAGAGTGTTATGATGTTAATGTGAGCTAGTAGCTAAGCTTTTTTCGAGGATTTTAAAATTAAGACACAAACGAATGCGTTCAAACAAATCCACCAATAAACACAAAATAATTTCTCAGAGTAAACCCCAAATAAAATCAACCAATGAGCATAAAGTCAGCGTGGCCACAACTCACCCTCTTAAATAATAGAGAATTTCATCATGTTTGTTCAGATGAGTCAGACCATTTTCGGTCAAAACATTAAAAAAAGGATTTCCCGATAATGAACACGTGAGCATAGAACAATGGAAGCAACTAATAAAAAAGCGTCAGTATTCTGACCGCAGAAAATTTTTTTTGCGACCTAGCATAATTTTTCTCTAATAAACTGTTCCGATTTCCCGTTTTTTAAGAAAAACACGCTGTTTCTCATGACTAGTGAGCTAGTAAAATACTACATTTATGATTTTGGAACTATTCTGTTGCATCGATTTTACGTCACTTTAAAAAATTGTTTATTGAAAAACAAGTTGCTCTTTAAGACTTTTCGCCCCGTTTTTTGAAAAGAAAATTGTTACAAAAAATTCATATCACATTTTTGACAAAACATCGTTATTCTGAGGGCTTCTATTTTTGAAAGTTTATACAAATCTACTTTTCTGAGAAATTTACAGACATAAAAAATATAAAAAAACTTCTTGGATAACCACCCTCGTTCCCAGGGATTTTTTCTTTTTGATACAAAAAGTATCAAAAAGGCCAAAGTTCCTGTGAACAAGGGTGCGTGATAATCACCTTAAATAAAGAACCAAGATCTATCTGCAGCCAATCACTTTCCTGAGGGTTTCCTTTCCAGCCTGTACTTAGTGCATTTAATCGGCCATGCTCGGGTATTGAATTATTAGCACCTTGAAAACGAGCCGATAGAGAAGCATTTGGTATTCGTCCATCTTCCATTCCAATGGAATCGATACACATGTCTATGACAGGATAAAGACCATTGATTATTGTGACCAAAAATAAATAATAATGCTTACCGCATTGCATTTCAGGCTTTCCTACGTCATGATATTCTGACACGATAATGGCCGTGCCGATTTTTAGGATTTCATTAGCGTAAAACACTCTGAAAACGAGATTGCATCGCATGTAGGGTGCAAATTCTTTATTTTTGTAAGGTTTGGAATAATACAAACTGCGACAAATAAAAAATCATGTTACCAAAAGACACGGAGTGCAATTGACTGTCAATGATAAAACATGACACAAATACTATATTTGGGAATAATCTCATGTTTTTGGCGAAATTTTTGACGTTTGCTTATTTGACAATACAAATATCATTTAATGACTTCGAATAACTCCGAAAAGAAAATAATGTTGTTGTGTTGATATACGAAGGAGACAACGGGTTTTTCGTGGAAGAAAGATTAAGAAAGATTAAGCCTGAAAAAAACAATCTCCGCAAAATTTAAGCTAAACAACCTTTTGGAACTGCTATTTGAGGCAAGCCTCGTTTCCAAGACAGATAAAAAAAGAAATATAAAGCCCTGGGAATTATTTTTACCTTCTTGTGAGATGTAACATCCTTTGATTTCCATCCGAGCACAAATAAGTTCACCTTCCCAATGCGTTGGAATGACTCTAATGCCATCACATTCAAGAGGGTGTAGAAACCATGGGAATTTGTTGCCACCCATTTCTTTATAAGCTTTGAAAAGCTAGTAAAAGTGCAGTGTGAAGATAATAAGAGAAGCAGTAAAACAACAAAGACAGGCCGGAAAACAGAATGAAAATAGCAACGTTGTCCTCGGGGCTCTTTTTCTTTTTTACCATTCCTGTCACTTTTCGTTCGAGATTGTTAGAAAAGGAACCCTGGGGACGAGGTTGTGAAAATGGATATGTACCTTGATATATCCGTTCTGCGTGTAATTTAACCATTCTCCGTCTTTCTTGTAAGCTATTTTGAATTCTTTCATCCAGTGATCTTTTGCCGTTCTCTCGGCTGTCCGGACAGACGTCAGCCGAACTCTCTTTGTGAACAATATCTAAAGGGTTGAAATTTTTCTCAGGATTTATTTTTGCGATTTGGTTCTTAAATTTGCACTTTGCCACCAGTTGAGGGATTGAATAATTTCTTCCGCAAATTTTGCTTTTTGGACCTGTCCATTCCGACAGTTTCCTCAAAAAAAATTTCTTATTTTAGCGCTTGAGAATTTTAACTTTGGAAATTTTTTTTCATAAATCACACTAACATATTATGGTAACTTAACAATGACAAAAGTTCTTCGTTCCCAGGGCATTTTGCCTTTTGGATGATTTGTTATAATGACTTAGGGACCAAAAAACCTTGGGGGCGAAAATGTGACATAATCATAACAAAAAAAACACTCTCCAAAAAGTTTGAGGTGAGTGGTACCGAGTGTAGTGGTTATGGAGTTCGCTTTGCAATCACGTATGCGGTTCAGTCCACAGCGCAGAGATGTTTAGCAAGAGTGTTACGCTTTTCGATTTATAAAAGTGATTATGCGCATTTCAATTACCTCAAAGTATACATTCTTTTTCTGATCTGCGCACCAACCATTACCTTTTGGTCCAAATTCTTGTGGGGATGAGGAGACGTAATATGATGTAGCAGATACTTGATCACTTCGAAGGACGTTATTCTTCACATCAAAGACTGTATCACAACCTAAATGTGAACTCGATATTAAAACAAAAAACAAACTATGATCCTTACATAGAATGCCAACCACGTCCCCAGGGCTTGTTAGGTTTATCTATATTTGGACAGAACGGGAAACCTAGCAGGTCCTGGGGACAAGGTTTATTCAATTTTTGCTTGCACACACGAAAGAATTAGAGATGGCGTTTAGGTAAATGAGAAGCCAAACTTCTTATCTCTGAAGGTTGTTTTAACCTGGTGAGTCGAGAAACTACTATATACTCCTTTGCCTTTAACTATCTTTTTAACCGGTACAATCATATATTTTCAATTTCGTATTATTTGGAAACAAGGGTGTCAAAAAAGTTTGCTCGTTGAAACCGCGTAGTGCGTCGGTTATGACGTCAAATTAAAATGTAGCTAATAAAACGTCAATAACGTCGACGAAATTTATCTTTCTACAAAGATTCTTTCGCAGTTGGTAGCGTTTTTGTTGCAACTTGTGAGATTTGTGTTTATAAGTAAATATGAAAGCCAAAGAATTGAAAAACGACAAGGTGAGTTTATGTACCATTTTATCACAAAAACAGAGAATTATCTACGTCCTTCCAATACTCTTTTTAACTTTTGAAAAGTATATTATCGTGTTCAAAACTTTTTAAACATCTAATAGCAAACCAAATGACAATTCTATTTGTTTTACTATTAGGGAAGTTCTCTTGGACCACGAAAAATACAAGAATCATCTAGTCTTCCTTTAAAATATAAGGAGAAGATTGCTGAAATGTGTTTAAAGCGTGCTAAACAAAATGGCGGTGTATCTGTCAATCCTGAAGTCATTGAGGAAATGATGTTAAAACGTATGAAAGAAAGAACTGAAAATAAAGAAAAGTTAACAAAAAAGCGACGACAAGAAGCCAGTGATGATGCTCTTACTGGTAAACAACCTAAGAAAATCGCTCAAAATGAAGAAGTTTCAAGTGAGAGTGAGAGTGATGATGATGATGATGATGAAGGCAGTAGCGGGGACTCCTCCTCTGAGTACGATAGTGAATCAGAATCGGAATCAGAAGATGAACAGCCAAACAACTCTAAAGATGAACAATCAAAGAAAATATCACCATTAAAAGTGGCAGGGGTACAGTCTTTAATCATAGTACCCCAAAAATCGACTTCCCTTGCCACAATTCCCGTTCAAAAAATTTGTTCCCCTTTAGAAAGAATTAAAAGAGAAGCACTTTTAGAAGACGTCGACAAATTTGTTATCCCTAAACCAGCAAAGGTAGCTGCAGAAGTAATTGTTGTTGACACTGAGATAAGTGAGAGTGAAGTCGTGCTTCCATATTTGAATACTGATGACAGCAAACTTTGTGTTTATGACGATGACGTTGAGATGATGGAAGTTGAACCAATCATGTATTACGACAGGGAAGAGCTTGCATGGTTTGACGATGATGTTGAGATGACGGATTTGAGCGATGACTATTATGCTCATGTTGACATTATTGATGAAGATCTATCAACTGATATCATAATGTTAGACGAAATACATCTCCACTAAATATTCTTGCAATTTTCTGTAGTATCACAACGGTAAAGTTGCGACGTACGCACCAGCGGGTGGTTTCACTAATCTTAGTAGCTTTATACCTATGTGCTATAAACATGGCCTAGTTTACACCTTGCTCTATCCTTGTTTTCTCATTGTTCTTTTTTACAGAAGTTCCATTACAAGGTTGTTTTCAAGAGAAATGATTAGCCGAAGGGTCTAGTCGACTCTTGTATCCGCACATTTCTCAATAGAATTTTTACACCTAGATTTGTGCACACTGCTCCTAAGAAGGAATTTATAATATTAGAACACGTTTACGTAATATATTTCGTGATAAATTTCTTCATTATTATTATATTTAGTCATCATTATTAGTGATTTTTTATACTAATGTAAGACTCCGTTCATTATTTCGATTCATGGATAGAATTCTAAAATTTTTACAATCAAAAACTGTTTTTTTTGGTTTCCGATACTTTTAAATTATTAATTTACTAACTAAATAAAGTCAATTACCTGGGATAACAAAAGGTAAAAGTATAGCCTCGTATCCAGTGGCGTATAATACTCCACCGTAGAGCCAGTGTATGTCGATGAGAATGTTATCAACATGGTAGCCGCTCTGACTTTCGGAGGAAGATTCGTCTCCTAATATGACATTCAGTTTAAACGTAATTGTTCCGTTAACATCAAGTTTGTTTGTTAGAAGTATGACAGAAGTCTGAAAAAATAAAGAAACAACCAGTTAGCCTGTGGAAAAATACACAAAAATTCGCCTTTTCTCGCATCGGTATTTCAAGCATCCTTGTTTTCCTGTTAGCACGAAGTGATGCGGGGATCTAAAATCAAGTCGCGGCGCAACCATTTTGAACAGACATACAGAATGCGGTTATTTATAGAGACTGTTCAGTTTAGGAAAAATTGACTTTCTTAAAATCGTGTCCGCGCACATTTTAGTTGCGCATAAGTGTTTAACATTCTTTTCTCTTGTGGAATGTCGCTAACTGATCGGACTGCTACAGACACAGCGCTAACACTTCCCTCCAATACCTTTTTCAAAATAGAGAACCATCTTAAATTAGTTACCACGCTTTTTTCCTGTCCATCTGTGATAATTTTGTTTATTTTCACGCGGTTTGAATGGATAAACTGCAGTGAAACATCATCCAGATTTGATTTGTAAGTGTTGCGAAGGACCACCAAAACTTCGAAAGGCTTTCTGAAAATATTTGCGAGGAAAAAAAGATGCACTGTAAAGTACAAGAACAGACAACAACAACAACAACAACAACAACAACAGCAACAACAACAACAAAGGCGCAAAGCGTTGCCCCAAAAAATTTATATTAACAAGCTCGACCCCAGCACCATTTACTGTGGCGACTATTTCGCTAGAACTATCAAAAAGCGAAGCGCCGTGTTGAGAAGCAAATAGTCCTGGGGACGAAGTTATTATATTCGAACTTTCTATATTTTATTTAATTGGGTGTTCATTTACATAAAAAGTACAACTTCGTTCTCAGTCAGGACATTTAATTTTCGCTCCGTAAAAACAGCTCAGGGGCTAAGAGACCCTGAGGACAAGGATAAAAAGGTATTACAATTTTAAATGTAAATCAAGGATAATTTCATACATTAATACGGTTAAGCTGATTGCGTAAATCCCAAGCGAAAACAGGGTTATAGAAAAAATGCCGCAAACAGCAAGGTCATTCTTCTTGTACTGATGAGAATTAAAGCTAATTGATTGAATATATAACCACAGGCTTGAAATTCAGTACAAATCCTTACTTGTAGTCTTTTAAACTGTTGTTGTCTTTTATGTCAATGGACACGTGTCTTTCCTGAAAAATAAAACCAATGTGCACTAGTTTAGAACGACATGCAGTTATTTCAAAGCATATATAAAGTTGGATGATAGTGAATCAATTTGGACATCATCGCACAGCTTGGACATGTTGTTGGACACATCTTGGACATATTTTGCGTATGCTACAATCCTGGACATAATATTATTGGGAAAAGGCCGATTTTTGGCTATTTCTCGAATTGACCAAATGGAATCGCCTTGTCAAAACTCTGCAGCCGGCAGGCTGCAAAAACTTCGCTTTGGGAGATGTGTAGGCCAGGTAAATAGCGTCGAAAATGCGCTACTGGCAGTTTCTGCCATGTCCGCATTTCGGAACAATCCACACGACGGCCCGCTAAGGTGCTAAAATTCGGGGGAAACGGGATGTGCTGAAGTCAGCAAAAATTAGTATGGGTTAAGAATTTGAAACTAACCATATAACCTAAGATCCGAGCCATCATTGACAAGTGAACTTTGACAAGTGCGTAATGCCTTTGTCTTTTGTAGAAACAGTGTTTATAACTGCTTGTGGGACGAACTATGAAATTCGGCCCTCTTTTCCAATAAATTAAGTCCGGGATTGTAGATGACCGGTTGCACACCCAACTTCCAAACATTTAACATTAAAAATTTTACATGAAAAAATCCCATAAACTAATGGCCGATTTTGCATAAAAAATTAAAACATAATTTAAACATGATCAAAAAGGTTTTTCATTAAATCAATTTTTAAGTTAGTGCAGACGATCCATTCATGACTTGGTATAGCTTCCTTAAAGACTACAGTTCAAAAAGTCTTTGTATTTTTTAAGGCGTTCTACTATACACCCTCTCAATGTTGATTTTCTTGGGTGTGTGCATGCATGCATGAAAACAGACAAGAAAAAATAGTTAAGACTTACTTCAACCACGTCAATAGTGGTCACACTTCCTAAAATTAACAATATTTATTCAATACACTTCTATGCTTTTATATTTTTTAAAAACGTAAACACGGCGTTCTAAGCATTGCTTTAGGAGGATCAAGTAAAGTAGTATATGACGACGAAAGTAAGGTGACGGAAAGATTTGTAAACTTAGTATGGAAGAGTTCTGAAATCTTTGAGCAAATATGCCTGAGGATGAGGGGATGAAGCATTTCTCGTTATAACCATGTGCTGATTAGCAATATTAGTCATAAGTTGGAGAGTCGTAATTCACAAGAACTTACCCTAACCTTTCATGAAATGACAAAAAAACCTACCTGTCAAAAGAAGCAAAACTAGAAGCATGTTGACTTGAAATAAAATGGAATGAAAATGTTAAAAAAATTAAATTTTCGCCTCATTATAATTTATTTATTTAGTCTTTTTTATTTCATTTTACAAACATGAAGAATCTTTAAAATAGATTTATCGCACAATAAATTTGTTAAAAATTGATTGCAATGCGAATCGGGTTTTTTTTATTTTTTTATTTTTTTATTTTTTATTGACAAGTTTATTTTCATTACGGAGTGGGTTCATGTCCCTTGTTTGAATTCTGCTAACCATTATACAAGGATGCATTATTTATATATTTGTCCCTTGTTTGAATTCTGCTAACCATTATACAAGGATGAATTATTTATATAATGAGCAGTCTTTAAGTTCAGATAAAATACTTCATTGAAGGATATAAAAAACGGCTTTTTTCTTTTTTAATTCTAATCCTAATCCTTTTGTAATTCCTGCGCCTTTTTGTGAAACCGAACAGTAAAGATGACCAAAAAAGCTGATCGGTTTGAAAATTAAGAAGCATGTGGAAGTCCTCTGTGTCCTTGATGTTGCGCTTTACAACTTAATAGCATGTCAGTGGCGTATACGTTTCTTGTTCTTGTGCCAAATCGTGTCAATATTTTTCATCGTTAGTTGCAATATCAAAGATTTCGTTGGAATTTCGTTTACAGCGTAATCCAAGCTCTTTTGTGGCACGTAGCCTTGTGGTTATGGAGTTCGCTTTTTAACCCCCCCCCCCCCTACCCCTACAATTAGGTTACAAAGAGTAGCCTACTTTATCGATTCCGAACCACTTTTCTCGTCCGCAAGGCCTTACCCAATGACGTCTCTTGTTGGTCGGGTAATAAATCAAAAGAAAGAAACATATGAACAGAAAAATACTATTTCTATAACATAGCTATATATTATAGATAAATAGTTTATAAGATTTAAAAAATAGAATTGGTTGAAACAATGTACCTCAAGAAAAGAAATTTTCAAGAAATTTAATTTAGCGAATCGAAAAATCAAATTTTTCGAGGCATTTTAATTTCGGGAATTGTTCCAAATTGGATTTTTCGCGGAAGCAAAGTTTTATAATCAAGAAAGCAATAAAATGTGAAAACTGTGAAAAAATGAGAAGAAACAAGTTTATGTTTGTAACATGTAAAAAAATCTTGTTTCTCTAAAAATTAAATATAAACAAATATTTCTTTAAAAATTGAATATAATATAAACGAATAAATCTCATGCAAACGACATTCCACGACATTTTTTTAAGAAATGCTGCCCATATGTTCAAATTGTTATGCTCACACAAATTCATGTCATAAAAACAAATTAGATAACTCTAGAAAGCTAATAATCACTCAAAAAAGTGAGTGGTGTTTGCTTCAAAACAATTACAGATTGATATGAAAAGTAGGTCTTCACGTACGCTAAAATCTGAGTAAATTTAAGATTTATTTTGGCGATATTCACGACAAAATTTATAAACACTATCCAACTCAACTTAGATACTGTTATAATTTTCCCATCCCGCTCATGAATATACGGGGAGCCAGGGGCGGATTTAGACTTCGGCCACTTCGGCACTCGCCTAAGGAGAAATTTTGCCAATGAGAAAATCATGTGTATCTAAATGTAGAAATTGATTTAAAGCAACGCATAATTTTTATTATAAGCGTTTAATAAGATTCCTTTGCGCCCAGGATCCGAGGTAATATTCTTATCTCCACTCAGGAGTGTTTGCCGGGGCTCGACTCTCCTTCGATGTGCTTTGCCGAAGTACTATGGTTCTTACGGTAGTCGAACTACATTTTGCGGGACTTTGTTTCTCTCGATTCCTTTGTTTTCTGCCGTAAAAACAGTCGACTTCGGCGGCCGCCGAGGTGTGGACTTTTGGACTCTCTTAAACAAAAGAAAAACAAAAGAATTATTACGTCGAGAAAAATCTCGCCGAGGTGTGGAATTTTGGACTCTGGTTAAAACAAAAGAATTTGTGACGTAAAAAGAATCTCGCCGAAGTGTGGACTTTTGGACTCTCTTTAACAAGAAGTCGTCAAAATTTACGGTGAAAGAAAGATTGATATTAGGGGATGGGTGCGTAGGAATAATTTACTCTTCCTATTGTTATTGCCTCGCGGTAGCCGGTCTGTTTGATAGGTTCGGCCAACTTCGGCGAGCTGCAATTCCGAAGTTTGCTTCCAATACAACTGAAAGAAGGCTAAAGGAATTGTTTTGTATTGACTTGCAGCAAGTAAATGGAAGTTTTGAATATATGATCAGGGAATGAAGTTGAGCAATGTTGCTAAGAAGAAACATTACTGGAAAACGTTTATTCTCTGTGTCGCCTGTGATTGCAAAAAAGCTGTTTGACAGAAAAGGAGGCTTTGACTTAACAAAAATAATAGCTTTAACTCACTGACTACGCTTTCAGGTACATCTGTTTACTTTTAATTCCATTAATCTTAGAGTAAGATACACAATTGCTTTCTATTGCTGTGCTAGCAAGTGTGAACATGAAACTGTTTATAGTTTCACTTTCAACAAATTTGAAAAAGCCTTGTGTCATATTCAAAAGAGCTTTGTGTTATCTTGGGTTTCTTTTTTATTTAAGTAACAAGACATTTTATAACAACACAATAAATCGAATAGCTAGCCAGCTGGTTACTTTTTGTAGCTGGTAAAGGTGTAATGTATAACAATTTGTTGACTTCATAACAACTTTATATGTTTACTTTTGTAGATTCAAAGCTTCTGGCAATAAACACTTTCCAAACGATTTTTTAACATGCGACAAGGCCAAGGAAGAGAACACTAGTTTTGGGAGGAAGACTTTGACAAGACTTGATTATGTTTCGGTTTAAAATCTCTATCCTCTTATCGAAATAATTCCTGGAAATGGTGCTAATTATATATATACAATTCGAATAAGAAAAAGGCATGGTTTTATTTAATGGGTGAAATGACAAAAGTTTTTCACATTTTTACTAAAGAAGTTGTCATGCTGATAGACATGGAAAATGTTTGTGGTTCTACCAACATGGCGAAAATGACTTAGCATATATACTTATTACAACCCTATCCAGATGGACACAAAAATGTGTAATAATGTAGTTAACGATATCTGTTCTTGAATGATTTTGTTTTGTTAAAAATTTCAGCTATTTATAGTAATTATCGCATAACAGCTAAAAGGTATTTTCAAGTTTGATTCAACATTTTAAGAGTCTGAGCCAGAAATGGTTACCGAAAAATATAAACAGTGTTTTTCTTGCTATTAAGCTAATAGGGCTAAATATTTTTTGACTGAATGTTGTGTTGTTGTGTTGTAAGTTTGTTTTTTTAATTAGCTATTGCTGCTTAAAAATCCAAATTTTAAGTAGCTGCCTTTTGTGTACAAAATCTTGATATATTCTTGTCATTTTTATTTTATTGTATTTATCTCTTGTTGTTTATGTTGTTGTTACTATGATCTAATAATACAAATAAAGCCTGTTTACATATGCATTTTTGTGTTGTTGTTTTTTGCTTATTTTTCTTTTAGGCCTCCTTTTTCATGTTATTAAATTTTTGAATAGATTAAACATGAAAAGTTTTTATTAGTAATATATACCGTTTTGCATTACCGAATTATAAGAATAATGTATGTCTTTTTTACTGAACCTAGTTTCCAAAAATTTATTGCCTCAATATTAGCCAAAAGCTATTACATTCATAACTTGCAAAAACAAGCCTGTAAATATTTTTTTCTGGATGTGGAAGAAAGAAGAAGTTTTGCTGGCTAGCTAATTTTAGCCTTAATTCTTCTGAAAACATTATTTGGCTTTCATTTAAGAATTTTATGATTGTTTTTTTTTTCAAATAACATGTAAGAAATGGGCTTGTAAAGGTCCTGTCTGCTGCATTTTGGAGTGCTGAAATAGGTAAATAAGCTAAAGCTTCTGGGGCTTTGCCCCAGAACCCACTTGGGGGGCTTACAGCGCCCCCCAAGACCCCCATCTGATTTAACACGCGCAATTTTTGCGTGGCAAAAATAACGCGTTGGCTTCGCTTCGCTTCGCAAATCCGCCTAAGGAGAAAAAAATCCTGTATCCGCCCCTGGGGAGCCGTTCTCATCTTTTTTACGTAACTTCACTCTTAGCCTCATCAAACTGATATATCTCTACTATCTAACCTGCAAAGAAATTTTTTGCGAACACAAGATGTTTCGATTGAAAATCTGTTAGTGAACACAACATTATAATAAGCAGTATGGCAGCATTACTAATGTCATCAATTGTGCGGCTGGTCGTGCTATTTGCGGAGAGATGTTTGTCCTTTCATCGCCACTTGAAATAATGACTGAAAAACAAGGTCAAATTACATTTAAAAAATTGGGATCAATTTAATAATATCAGATATGTTTGGTACTTTATTGAATAAAAATTGAAATTGAAGTAAAATGGACCTTTATGTCAGCAATATATAGGATCCTAAACACTCGTGATGGCTGGCATTTTATATGATCATGATATGCAGTATTTAGCCACCATAGCTAGCTACTAGCTAACTCAGTGTGTTTTATTTTCTAGGCTTACATACGAGAAGAACTTTTAAGTAACGCAGCATATTTTCAATATCGAAACGGCAATGTTCCAGAAAAACATGTAAAACTGACCTGCACAATTGGCATCCATCCTCTTCTTCCAGTGCTTTCCGACCTGTAGTCGTTAAAGTAAAAAAAAACACTGACCTGGAAAAAATGATATAGAGCTGAAATTTGACACACTTACTCTTTTTAATATGTAGATTACCAGGAAAAAAAGCCCCATCGATAGCATTTGTAGAAAATGAGATATGCGCCATTTTTAAAAATGGTGGATTTCCAAATTTTCGAGAAAACGAAAGTTGGTCAATTCGAAAACCAGTCAATTTAGAACAAAAAGTATTATCACACCAACTCTCAAAAATCATTATTTTTTAAGTCATGGAATTTCTTTAATAGTTTTCATCTTAAAAAAGTAAAAATATGTATACAAATATGTAAAATCAAAATGCATCAAATATAACAAAAATGTTTCTATTCTCTTCTTCATCTTGCAAATCATCTTCGACGTTACTATCACCATCGCATAACTAAAAAAGAGTAATTAATAAGACAAAGGTTGGCTTTTTTGCTAAACTGACTCCTTATAAGAGATTTGCCTTTAAAAATGAAGAATTATAGAGAGCGGACCTCTTTATTTTCACATATTTCACCGTGACATTCTCCACAAGACTGCATCTCAGACCATGTTTTCTGCATGAACACAAATTTGTTGAATAGGATAACTTCGAGGTAGCCTTGCAGTTGCATTTAATGATTTTTAGGAGGCTATCAGGGGCGACTTGTTTATCTGTCTTTATTGGCATCATTTGAGAATTTTCGATTTTCCAGCCCCACTTGCTTGGATGAATTTGCTTAAGCTATAAGACAAAAGATTGTTATAAAAATTGAGAAATTGCTACTTTAACTGACATTGCTTGGACATTTGTGTTGTTAAAAATTTATACTTTTCTTCCTCTAATATCTTCCAATTCATTGTCTGTAGATGAACTCGAAAACCGTGTAGAATAGCAGCACTTTCCGTAGGTGGCATCTTTTCAGGATCAATTTTTCCTTTCCAACACAAATCGAGATATTTCCGGTATCTGCAAAATGATAAGGAAATATTGGTGGTAATGTCTGTATCCAAGGTCTTCTCTGATCAAAACCATATTTTCATGCACTTTGAGATTATACTAAATGAAGAGAACCTTTTTATATTGTGAATAAATGTTATATTACATGTAAGAAACTCACCTAAGTTTGCATAACTCAGTCAAGTCGTTACCACCATAAATGATTTGAAACGCTTTGATGGCAGCTTCTTCGACATCTCTGTTGTCTGCCCAAACATCACCCATTGTGTCTGAGACTGCAATGTTTTGTTCTTTGTTACCAATGACAGCAAGTTATTTTTTTCCTTTCCAAAAGGTGCCGATGTTGTATCACAGCCGGAAAACGCATGTACAAAAAGAATATGCTCTCGGATAGGGTTTCATTTCGGACAGACAACTTTCATGTTCCAGGCTTTATCCAACCTCTCTTGAAAGAAGTAAACATCTCCATGATGTTCTTGTCAATGGTATAGAAGCATCATTGCGACATCGGTATTATCGGCAACTGTTACAACGGCTTTTTGGTTGTTTGTTTCGGCTTCTTTTAGTGCTGTTGCGATGATTGTTGTATCAGCATCACCTTCACAAATCTTCACTGTTTGCCCGTCTTGCTGAAGTTTTATGCTGATATGCCTGATGAAACGTGTTTTGTTATCTTCATTACTGAGAAAACTCTCTTGGGTAAAAGATACTTTGTTAAAACCAACAACATCAACATTGGGGCATCGTTTTCCACCACCTGTTCGTCGCATGTGCTCATTTGATTTCGTGCTAGGACCATCATATCCATCAAAGACAATGGTGCAAGATTTATAGTGCCGTCGAACGTAACTAACGTAAACTGCGATAGTTCATCAAAAGTAGAATTTTTGATCCAACGGACTCTATGCAATAGCGCTCCACCATCGACTAAGAAAAGAGGATTAATTTGTAATTGATTTTTTCCCACTGCTTCATCATCTTTCACCACAGCTTTACGTAATGAGGGATTGTCAGGTTTTCTCATTAAGCCATGTTTAAAGAGGGACATTGGCTCTTGCGTTAGTTCGAAAGCAAAAAAATCTTCGATGTCTTCTTTTTCCTTTTGCGCTATGGCTACCAATCGTGTGAACAGCATCGTTAGATTGACAATGACAGATTCTTTATTCAATTGGACTTTGGATTGCAAGGTAATGATGGGCTTAACCTGGTCCTTCCGCTTGATTGTGCATTCAACTATTAAAAGCTTGTCCAACTTTGCTTCTATCATTTCTCCGACCTCTTCAGCAATTTCACAGTTGATACCATCATTTTCATCAGATGTCAAGCCCAAAGAAAGCGAATGAAGATTTGTGTCTTCATAAACAAACGGATTTCTTTGCTGTAGCCAATCTATAAAGATCTTGCAATCTGTATAATCTTTGGAGCGTCTTGCCGCCCCCATCTCCACATGTTGCTCGCTCGCTTTGACAGTAAGGCCAGAGACGCCAGTCATTGCTTCATGAATGGAGGCGCTGGAATTCATGCTAAGAATCCAAAGGTTCCGCACATCATCATTCATTCCTCGCCCTCTGGTGAGTCCTCCTCTGGTTTTGGTTGATCTCATGAGAGTCTGATCGATTACAAGGTCAGACCATAAACCTGCCCAGTAACGGTTGGATCTTCGAACAGCATGCGAAGCCATTGTTCCATCAATACTTTTCAGTTTTCTATCTAAAAAACTATTCTTTTATATTCTATTCTTATCTATCAATTCTTCCGTTTTCTACGTGCACAGTTGTTTACGAACTATCTCAATCACTAAATAAACGTAAACATTCGAAACCGGTTCTCCCCCCCCCCCTGGTTGAAAAGAACTTAAAACACTCAAACTAATGATTTTTGTAAGTTGGTGTAATAATATCTTTTGTTCTAAATCGAAAGTTCTTTTCAATAGTTTAATTAGTTTTCGAATTTACCAACTTTCGTTTTCTGAAAAATTAGGAAGTTCGCCTTTTTTAAAAATGGCGCATATCTCATTTTCTACAAATGCTATCAATAGTGCTTTTTTTCTGGTAATCTACATATAAAAAGGAGTAAGTGTGCCAAATTTCAGCTCTATATCATTTTTTTCCAGGTCAAAACACTTAACGACTAGCCAGGGAAAACTTTAAAAATAGGCTGTTACAGTATAATTAGTATGCTACCTTTAAATTAAAATTCTAATAAAGCTTAAATAAGCGAATCACAGCGTAACGAATACTATGTTATACTTTGAATGCTAGTAATATATGACTTTTATTCCCAGATCGCATCGTGTTTTGTATTTAATAAAAGAAGTAACATAAAATTTAGCTTTGTTGATAAAACTATATTTTTTAACGAAGGGTTTGTAAAATAGCACGCTTTCAGCCAAGGTATAGCTTAATTTATCTGCAAACAGCCATATTAAAAGGTATACATTCATAACAAGATGCAGGCGCTGCATAAACTATCTCGCTATTAAAAATGCACAACTATGAAACATCCACAATGCGACCCAATTCTACAATTTCTGCTAACAAAAATACAGCCTATCATCCATGGTTAAAAGTCGCGCGATTGAAGCGTTTATGGTCTTAAACGGCATTTAGGTGACAAAAAATCAAAATTTTGATGTCACCATCATGTTCAGCATACTTTTTTTGTTATCTGTGCCAAATTTTGTCGAAAATTAATAAGTAGTTTTAATTTCGGACCAATTTTGGCCTAAAATGACATTTAGGTGACAAAAAATCAAAATTTTAATGTCACCATCATGTTCGGCATACTTTTTTTGTTAACTTTGCCAAATTTTGTCTAAAATAAAGTAGTTTTAATTTTTGGACCAATTTTGGCCTAAAATGACATTTAGGTGACAAAAATCAAAATTATGATGTCACTATTATGTTCAGCATACCCTTTTTGTTAACTGTGCCAAATTTTGTCGAAAACAAATACTAATTTTGGCCTGAAATGTCATTTAGATGACTTCCAAGTACTTAGAGAGTTTAGGTACGAAGTTTAAATCTGTGACGTTGCAATTGACCATTTGGGACATTTAGTTAGTTACGAGTTGGAAACCTATCCTCGCAGGCGAGATAGTAAAAAGAAAAAAAAAAGTAAAAATAGTTACCAAGATGAGATTCGAACACACGACTACTCCCGTGTCGGTGCTCAGAGAGCCAAAAATTTCCATTTTGGGACGGACAGCTGTATTTGAATACTCCTCGCAGGCGAGATAGTAATTAGCAGTGGCAACATTGATTCAATGTTGTTTCTAGCAGCATATTTAAGAAAGTAGGTTTCTGCGTAGAAAATTCGAACTTCGAACGGGTTTTCGTATGTTTATATTCGATTGATTTGTTGTTTGATCTTTTTTCAAGACAGACTGGAAAAGAAAAAGACGTGTTCACTGGTAAATTTTTATTATTTCTTAGGAAGTTTGGAGAAATATTTTCAAAATGTATGTGATATCAATTGATGCTGTTACATACAATGAACTAGGGTTGTTTACATTTATACTAAAGTACGAAATGTTTTTATATTGAAGTGCTTACCCCACATCACTAGCAAGTGCATCGAATGTGTATTTCATAGACCCAGGGCGCCTTTTTCTTGGTTTTTGTAACGTAGCTATGGTACATATTTATGAGGATTAAAGGGAATCAGCTTAGGTGAATATATATAAGTGTATATACACGACGCATCAATTTCGATTTTTTTATTAAGTCATTTTTACGGTTATATTCGATGGTATTGTTAATTTATTTTATTTAAATGCAAAAGTTTTTCTTTTGTAAGAGATCTTTAACAAGCTTACGTTACAAATTAATTTTAAAACATTTTTGACTCAATCTGAATGGTTAGGTTTTAAAAAAAAAACATTTTCCTTTCGTGATTGTAATTGCTTATCTAAGTATTTGGTTTTGACTTATAAAAATCTAACATTTTCTGGAAAAATTAAATAGTGCGACAAACGCGTAACAAACGTTGAAAATTAACTTTTATAGCTCGACATAATGATTGTAATTCTTTGATTGGGACTTGAAGCTCCAAGCTAGAGACCAAAAATTAAGCCTCACCTCCACTTGAGCGTACAAGCGGAGCGACCGAGCGATCTATTGTTTTGCAAGAAGTATTATTGCACAATAGTGGTGTCGCAGCAGTCTTGTCGAAGCGACGAAACTTTCTTACGCGACAAAAGTAGGATTGGATTCTACTTTTGTCGCATGGTAGTTTGTCGCTGAGTTGTCGACCAATCAAATTGCACAAAAACGTAAACAAACACTGAGAAAATCTTTGTTCGCAAGGATAGAATTCTTTATTTTCAAGATGGCCGACTCCTCGCAGCAGCAGGTTGTTAATTTTCAGAAGTTTGTTGACTCTCAATTACTTTCGTTGGCTAAATGAAGTTTATTTTCTATGTTCTGTTTTTGCAGATATTTTGTTTGCAAACTACGCTTGGCCCAGACCGAACAAGCAGCCATTTTTTAATATTCCTGCTGTATCATCGTGGTCACAGCGTCGTTAATTAAAAATACTTTGTTTTTAAATATCGCGCGTGTGGCCAATCATAAAGAAACGTAGGAGGATAGATCCTGTGTTTAGAATCAAATAGATTTGTTGCGCTTTAAATTCGAGTTTTATCTCCTTCTACTAAATCTTTTTTAAAGTGAAAAAAAAAACAGTCAAGATAGCGCAACCGGAACAGCCTCGAGTACCGTAAACCTCCGAATATAAGCCCACCCGTCTATAAGCCCACCCGTGTATAAGCCCATCATTTTACTCATTACTAACGATTTCCATGTATAAGCCCACCCGTGTATAAGCCCATAATATTGGAAGGAAAAATTTCATGGTTGTTTTTCTTTTACTAAAAAACTTTTTTTTTTGCAAAAACATACAAGTACAAGCTATTTCTTCAGTTCTTTACGAACTAGTCCTCTATTGATATTTGGTCCATATAAGAAATAAACACAAGGGAGCTCAATTTCTCCCCCTAGAACCCATGTCCCTTCAGGTGCACGTCGTTTTTCGCACAGTATCCACTCGTTGAAACTAAACTTTTGGCCGAGTTTAATATATGCATAGATATTTAATATGTTGCTATTGTTTTCCATGTATAAGCCCACCCGTGTATAAGCCCACCCCCGTGTATAAGCCCACCCCAAAAAAGCTTACGAACTTGTATAAGCCCAGGGCTTATATTCGGAGGTTTACGGTATCCGAGATCTTATCACAGGTAAGATATTTGTTTTAAACAAACTTAGCTATTTTTTCGAGAGTTTTGTTTTGAAGCGCATACTTTTGTAAAAAAAGCACAATGTCAATTTTTCAGTATTTTTCCCCCAAATAATCCTCAAAAAGTTTTCAAGGTCGTCACATAAGGAACCAGTTTTATTATTATCCACATTCCACCCCAAAAACAGTACAGTAACTTTATTTTTAGATTTATGAAGCAAGCAAGCTTACTAAAGAAGAGTTAACACAAACCATTTCATCTATCGCAACAAACGAGGAGTTAAGGACGGCACTTGGAGTTTTCGACCTTAAAATAATTTGTAAAAAAATTGTAGAGTTGCTGGAAGAGAGAAGCGTAATCAGCGATAGGACGGCTTGGTGGTTGATTTTTTCAATTGATGCAGCAGATGCAGATAAAGTCTGCAGCGTGTTGAAATTGGTCCAGATAATTTTAAAGTATGTCAAGTAACGACACTTGCCAGATGACATAAAGAATTTTGACGGTGACGTGTTATCACGCAACTTCGCACGAGGTTTTTTTGTTATGTAGTTTATCATTCTAAAATTAAGTATTCATTTTTTTAAGAAGCAATTAAGGTTTAGCCCAGCATTTCCTTTATTTTTATTTTTTCGATAATTTCAACCTAAAGTTGCTTAACAGTTGCTTCTGATAAAACTTGTTAGACCAGAAAGTTTCCAACCAAGGCTAATATTTTGTGACGTTTGTCCGTCATTGTCATAACGGTTCGTTATCTCTGTATTTTAGTATAACATTTTTTAGTGTGGCGTTTGATAGTTACTGTATGTGTTTAAAATAGGGAGCGTTCACATATTACGTAATCAAGTAGGGGGGAGGGGGGGGAGGTCATTGAAATTGCTTACGCTTGATTATGGGGGAGGGGGGAGGGGTCAAGTAGTTTGATGACATAAGCAAATCAAAAAAAATTAACAGCATATTTTATCATGAGTGTGAAAAATATGAACTATCTAAAGCGTTTGTATTGGAGGGGGGGGGGGGGTCATTGAAATTGCTTACGCTTGATTATGGGGGAGGGGGGAGGGGTCAAGTAGTGTGATGACATAAGCAAATCAAAAAAAATTAACAGCATATTTTATCATGAGTGTGAAAAATATGAACTATCTAAAGCGTTTGTATTCGCCATATTCTATATTTTGCATGTAAAATATAAAAGTAAAATATAAAACTGTAAATATTCGTAATTTTTTACGGATTTTTTTGTTTTTTTGGGGGGAGGGGGTTAAGTAGATGATGACGTTATTCTGGGAGGGGGTCAACCAAATGATTACGACTGATTACATGGGGGAGGGGGGAGTAGAAAATAGGCGAAAAATTGATTACGTAATATGTGAACGCTCCCATACGTGGTTTTCAACAATGATATACAAAAAGAATCAACAGATTTATTACTGAGATGAAATACATACATATTCTTATAATATTTAAAGTCCTGAGTGAAACTTTGAAGTACAGTAGAAGAGCGTCACTGAAATCTTTCCAGGCTCTTCGTATTCTTTATCAAATTTTAGTATATAGTTCAACCAAGACAAGACTCGAAGCATTTCTTCACAGCGTCTCTGTAAAAAAATAATATAATGCAGCGTTCAAAATATATAAAGCATAAGAAACGAAAAACGAGAGATTTCTACTGCTTAGTTGTAGTGTTTTGTTCGGTAGGATTTTTTTTCACTATTTTGTTCCAATCAAGAAGAAACATTTTGTCTCCCAACCAGATAGGTTCGAAACGTCTAAATATTCAGGCTGATGCCACATCGTGAGAAAACATAGAACTCTTTCACATGATTCATAAAAACATGTTTTTTATATAATTTCTTTTGACTACATATGTTTAAAAAAGATGGAAATCTTAATCCGTCAACACGAGACATAAGATAACCGCAATATACCAACATGAAACTAGGAAACATTTGATTCTCGGAATTTTTTAATTTGACGTCTGACTGTGAAAATGACAAATGAGCAAAACAAGGATGGTTTGGCATACCAGAAGGCGATTTTACAAAACTTTGAAAGATTCTGTGTGGGCAGGGAAAAAGGTCCACGCAGAGTAATTTGGCTATACACCATAATTTATAACCCTAATTTTTTAGCCAAAAGTCACTGGATTTCTTTTCTAACTATGCTCCCCCTTTTCAAGAGCAGTCTCGACAATTTCAGCGCAACAAACTATAAACTTAATTGAGTTACCTTGCAAACGGGATATATGAAAGACAATACCTAAAACATCAAAAAATAAAGGAACTTTTTCATTGGAACACAACAATTCAAAATTGCGTGGGATAAGCAAATTCAACAAAGCTTTACACGAAAACAAAAAACAAGTAAAGCTAGTACATGCTAATTAAAATTTGAAATTAATTGAAACTCAAGGTCAACAGATATTCGATTTCTGTATGAAACAAAAAAATCTGAAATGAAAATTTTTGTTTTATGACAATTAGTAGAAAAAAAGACAGTTAATTCGTGCTTGTTAGTATGTGGTTTCACTTTATAACCTTTAGGCATATAGTTCATTACACGTTTTCTGTATAGTGTAAAACTCAACGAGTAAAACTCAACGACTCCTACATAATATTTTTCGACGCTAAAATCTATAAAGTAAGTTATTTTACTTTGATTTTGCTGATGTTTTTTTTGAGAAGGATCTATGTATTTGCGAAATATATCTTTAAAAATAAAATTGAACATGATTGAAGCTTCATACTTTTATATGCTTTTAGAAAACATGTATACTGATGAATTCTTACCATGTCATTGCGAGATACTGAATCACGCAAAACAGCAAAGCCAACGGTTTACTATTCCACTGAAAGAAAACAAGGAGTTAGATTAATCTCAAGTGTGAAAAATGATTTTCTTTAACGTGGACAGCACTTTCACAACAAATTTTTGCGAGGCAAAAATGTTTGTAAGAAGAAGTAATCCAATGTACAGGGTATAAACCTTTTAATAAAAGAATGAATCAAAATTTCCAGGCATAAACTTTCGCAGGGAAAAAAAAGATATCCCTGCCTAGTGCTGCGATATTGCTGTTGTTTTTGTCTTAAATATAAAATGCAATGTTCAAAAAATTAAAAAAGCTTAGGGCGTAAATTTTCACGGATGTTTGTGCTCTTTTGGTCCTGAAAATACATCAATGACGCAAAAAAGAGTATCGTAATTACAACCGTATTTACCCCTCGAATGACTGCAGACTTTTTGGTGGATAATATTAAATGAACGGTTTCCTTAAATGAAGGGACTCATTCTACAAAATACTATTCAGAGGGAGTGGCTATTGAGAATTATTCAATATAACACCAAAATAATACAACCAAATCAGTTCACAGGGCAAATTCCATTTTTCGGTGTCCAACAAGGTTTCTGAAATAAACTTAAAATTCCAAATATTTATATTTTTTTCTCCGTTTATCAGCGGTAATTTTATCTGTAGTTCTTTAAGAGACAGTTAATTCACTGTCTTTTTAATATATTAACAAGAAGCCCTGCGGCTTAAAGATTTCCGCCATTAGCAATAATCTGAAAAAGTACTGAACTTTGAAGAGGACTGAGTAATATTACGTGCTTGCGAAATTGTACAGAAGGAAATGACGTAAGATGGCGCATTATAAGACGATCTTCATTATGCTACACTGCACGAGCTTTCATAAACTTTAAAATAAAGTATTGTTCATTGGATAATAAAACAATTTGTTGCACTGTTAGGATTCTTATTGGCTTAAAACTCATTTTAGCCTCGTTCTCAGAAAAAATCTTAGCCTGGATAAGTTTCGGGCGTCCAGCCTAGCTGCACTGTCTCTATCTATCTCTCTATCTCTCTAATCTCTCTATCTATCTCCTCAGGCGATTTTAAAGATTCCGCCTTCGCTGGCGGAAATCAATTAGCACCTCCCTCAAAAAACCGATCTCCTCGAATAAACTTACTGTGATTTATGACGTGGATAATTGCTCAGAGAAAAACGAGTTCCTAGAATTTAGACATTGTTACTCACTCCTTACAAATATTTTCGTAAGACTATAATTTAAACTCAAATCAAATTTAAAAATATTGATGCTTAGGAAAACAATTTACAATAGGGAGTTGTTATCGAGAGCGTGCGTACAATAACTTTTAAAACAACTTACCCAGAATGCAGCACAAAGTGTAAGAACAAGGGATAACTAAAAACAACAACAACAACCAAAGTAAAAAACAAACATAAATAAACAATAGTAGTGATGGACAAAAATATTCATTTAGGAATGTTCCGCTTTTGTTTTGTTTTTGGGGAATGTTTAAATTTTTATTAAAACATCGACTGAATATTTTCGTTTTTGTACAATTTTTTTCACTACATATTTTGGATTTTTGACAAATAAAACTTGTTTACATCAAACATATATTTTTCTTTCTCATTAGAAAAATTATTGAATTAGAGAAAACATCAAAAGCCGATGATATTGATTTAAACTGATATAATACTTGTGTTGTCGAAAGAAAAATACGTGAAAAAACATGAAATTTAAGTTTTTTGCTACAATCTATTTTTCGCGAATCGGCTTCTTAGGCTATTACGCGTGGGATAAACTTTAGCGAATCCGTCAGTCTTTTTCGCGGGTACTTACTTTTGTGAAAATGGCCAAAAAACGCGAAACTTTCTCCCTGCGAAACTGTCTCCACTAGAATATCCGGCACACATTCGGTAATTCGAATGCCGTTAATTCGCAAATCTGTTATTGCATACAAATTTCTTGTTTAAGCACATTACGTCCCTTGCTACAAATACTCTGCAAAAAAGTTTTTTTATCTTGATCCAAGATTTAAAATTTAAAAAGTCTTCTCAACCAGAAATGCCCAAAATAAACGCTACATTTCTTTTGAAAAGGTGTATGTAATTTTTCGGACTTTTTGTCTAATTGGCACCTCAGTAAGTTAATGGACTTTAATTAAATAGTAAAAATGATTATTTTTAAGCCAATATCACCGAACGCCAAACAATACCTTTTTTGAAAACTGAAATTCTACCAAAAAGTGTTGACGTACCAAGTTTTATGAATTGCACGCTAGCATAAGGGAATGTATTGGGATAGGGAAATAACATAATCACAAGGGAGAAAACAAAAATCCACTTTCTGCAAGTTTGACGCATTTTTTAACTGGGACTTGATGAGATTTTAGCAAAAAAATTGAGGTTAATGAGGGAAAATTTTAGCTTTTCCTGAAACCAAAACAATACACAAATATTATCTGAAGAACAAAATCATATAAAAGACTTCGGTAAGCCTGTAATAAATTAAATTTTATAAAAAATACTAACCAACATTACTATAGTGGCAATCAATCTTTTTTCTTTGAACATGTTTTTTAGTTGCTTAAGAGGTCCCATTAAGAAGCAAGTGCTAGAATATAGTAAAAAAAAAATCTTTTACTCTACTGTAAACATATTACAAATAACTAACACTGGCTTTGAAAATGCAATAATTTGTGATTTGAGAATATGTTAAAATAAAGATAATGGTAATTATATTACAAGAAAAAAAAATCGCAATTTATTATTAGTTTTATGCGAAAAATTTAATTTTAATTTTTAACCTACACTTATTAGACAATATATAGAATTTTTTCTGTATATATAGTTATTCCACGAATAGTTTTGACTTAATTAAAATAATAAATGTTGCAGAAAATACTTCAGCACTTACGAGATTAAATGTCACTATAAAAATACTATGATTTCTTGAGTAGAGGACAACAAGTGAAACTTGAAAAGAAATTGAACAAAATTATCATCACAAAAATTTTAAAAGAGGAAGGCTTTAGGCGTATGATGTTATGGTGTGGCAGGAGGTTTGATCACACGCAAACAACTTTAAGAGAGTGTAAAAAATCTTAGTTACCTTGCAAGTGCACATAAATTCCCAAAGGTGTATAAAACAGCAAATAACTTTATATTTTTCCATAACATAATGGTCCCCTAAAATAATTAGACAGTATTGTTAGCACTCTATACTATACATCTTATCCTTTCTAGTTACATCGGCACTGGCCAATTGTTGAGGTGAATGTCGTCAAACGTCATGTTGGCAAATTCTTGTTGACGTAGATTTTGCCCTCATTTTCTTGCCACATTTTAACTGTTGGTCATATATGGGAACACAAATCACAAAACAGAATACACAATTTTACTTTTTTAACTATTTCTTTTCGAATGAATTGGAATATGAATTGCTGATGTAAAACATAAGTTTGCAAACATGAAGCAGACAACTAGCATGTGCGTTCCCTCATTAAAAATTAGAATTTTAAGTGAAAAAAGAATTTCATTGTTCCATTCATTTCTTCAAACAAAAGCTGGGCTTATATGCAGGCCTATCCACAGGTCTGAAAAATCAGAAACCAAAATCATTGGCTTATACCCGGATGTGCTTATACCTAGATGGTCTCATCTGCAGAAAAATAAGGTTTGTTTTTTAGTTAAACTCTGAGACCATAACACCAGATCAGTGATAAAAAAAATCACTAATTTAAAATCACTGTTTTAGAATTTCTAGTTTTTATAATTAAAGTAGGTGTTTAATCAGGATTTTAATCATTTCTTTTTATTGTTCTAATTTATGGGAACTTTACATGTTTTGTGAACTGTTTAAATGTTTTAGAACTAACTAACAAAAAATAACATTGAGCATTGGTTTAAGGTTATAGGGGTACTATGGTAGCTGCCATAAGAGTGTCAGTTAGGATATTCTGTTTGAGAAATTCACAGGCAGTAGATAGATAGATGTGCATATTTTACATGGCTAGCCTCACAAATATCGAGGGATACACCCTGTCTATTATTTCCAGGAGGGGTCATGGCTTGGATGGGGAGAGTATTTAATGCTCATTTTTGAGCTACGCAGACCCAATTAGGGTCCGCGCTCTACTAGACAACTCCCGGCAACATCCAACGGCTCACATAGTGTGCCATCTCCCCAATTTCCCTCACATGGCTTGGGTTAACCCGGGGCTATGGTAACATTCACTCGCCCATGTTGAATCGCCGCAAAGGGGAATCGAACCCCGGTCTCCCGCACAAAGTGCGAGAGTTATTACCACTAAACTACGGCGCCATCAGTGATGATGCTGGTGCTGATGTGAATAAACAACAGTAAATAAGTGAAGAAAATAATAGTAAAACAAAAATTATCGTTTCTTAGAACAAGTGCACACACATCTTTTAAATATAAAAACATATATTTATACTAATATACTAATACTAATAATTATACAACGTTTATATTATTTAATTATTATTATTTATTTATTTAAATTTGTTTTGAAAGATCAAATAATTACGTGACCATGTAAAGATGTTCAAGTGATGTTGTAAAAACAAAACTAAGGTTTTATTAGATATTAGATTATATTTTTCGAATTCTGAGGACCCTTCAGCCTTTTCTTACCAAAGCATGAATCAGCAACATATATACAAACCATACTGGCAAAATAGATGCTTTTGTATGACGAAATTTACACATAAAGAAGGTGACAATGTAGAAACATTTACCCCAGTGTTGTTTTTTCTTGATATGTAAGAATGGTAAGATATATGGTTGTTTTTTGTTAGCTCTCCTTTAACGAAAATTTGTCTGTTTAGGTTTTTAAAGAATGTTCAAAAAAAAAAAAAATTTGTGGATTCCTGCCCTCATTAAAATTTCTCTTAAAGGAAATTTTTCTGAATAAAGCATTTCTGTAGAGCAAATGCATTTGTCAACTCAGGATAAAATTTATGTGACTTACAAGTATTGAGCAGAAGATTCCAACAAGAAAACAAACAATGAAACATCGAATTCTCGTTCCCCAACTCAGTGTTGTTGCTTCATTTATCTGGATGAGTGAAGAAGTCTAATTTAAGAAATGTTGTACTAAAAAATCAGAGATACCTATACACACAAAACATTGAGTTTGTTTTAGAAAAATGGCTATTATCACTGAAAATCCTTGGTGGAAAAAAGCACAAAAGTTTTAACTCTATACATGATGTATGTAACAGATAAAATTTAAAAAAAAAATCATATTGGTAAAAAAAGGTGTGTTTCTCCAGCCTTTAAGATTCAAAATTTATACACAGTTTTTGTTCTTTTACAGACATAATAACTTTTTTTTTCGTTAAACATACCTCAGTCACAATACTTGACTCATCTTCTTTTTGACCAAACGCTCGTTTAATTTTATCCATGTTGTATAATCATTAGATACTAGTATAAAATAAGTATGATAGTTACAACACTTAGCATAAAGAGAATAATAGCTGGTAAAAATCTGTAACCCTATTCAATCCATTCTTCAAAATAGAAAATTTTACTTATTACAAGATTTAACAACCAGAATTACATGGTGTGATTATTCTTAAACATCTAGACTATTAATACTAAAGAATATTGACATAAGCAAAAAAGGTTTAAAAATATATGTTCCTGTGTTTATTTATTTAAAGTTTCATCTACATAATAATACGCCAGTTCCGTGTGTCTGTAACAGGCAAAGTGGATGTGTTGTTTTTTCTAAAGAAACAGCCGCGGTAACATGTCACTTTTGCTAAACTTTTATTTTTATTCCGTCTTTTGTGTGCTTTTTCAAATTGATTTAAAAATTTTGTTTTAAAAAAGTCACGGTTAATTTATTTTATTGTTCTCATAAAAACCTTTGTGTAATGATGTAAACTTTATTACGCAAAAGTCACGGGTAATTAATTTTTATTATTCCCTTAAGCACGTGTCTATTGTCTACTGTTATATGAAAAACATATTGGTTTTATTTATTTCCGCTTTTGAATGGGGTTAACAACTGAATTTCGCTGTTTGGCTAAAACAAATCATGTGATAAAATAAAGCGATTTCATTAGTTAGGAATTTTATTGCATGCGAATTTAAATTTACCGTGACGGGAGCTTTGTTATAAATTTTTATGCGAGTAAAGTCACAGGCAATTAACGTTGTTATTATAGTTGTCAATTTCGTTCAAAAGTTTTAATTGTTTGCGTCTTTAAAATGAAATTGACAACAAATGATTTTGTGATAAGAAACATAGAATAAATTTTAAATGTTTTTGAGTGGATAGCTCCACGGGATTTCGTTTAAAACGTTTCTTTTTCAGCCTTCTTAATAAAATTATCAACAAACCTTTTTGTGATAAGAAGCACAATAAATTTAAGTGGATTATTCCACGGGTTTAAATAACTATCTATATAATAATACGCCAGTTCCGTGTGTCTGTAACAGGCAAAGTGGATGTGTTGTTTTTTCTAAAGAAACAGCCGCGGTAACATGTCCCTTTTGCTAAACATTTATTTTTGTTCTGTCTTTTGTGTGCTTTTTGAAATTGATTTAAAATTTTTGTTTTAAAAAAGTCACGGTTTATTTATTTTATTGTTCTCATAAAAACCTTTTAACAAAAGTTACGGGTAATTAATTTTTATTATTCCCTTAAGCACGTGTCTATTGTCTACTGTTATATGAAAAACATATTGGTTTTATTTATTCCCGCTTGAATGGAATTAACAACAAAACGTTTTGACGAAAAGAACAATGAATTTTATTGCATGCTAATATAAATTTACCGTGACGAGTACTTTGTTATTAATTATTGTGCAGATAAGTCACAGGCAATTAACGTTGCTCTTATTGTTATTTTGTTCAAAACTTCTAATTCATTGTTCGTACTTTTTTATCAAATTCACAACAAATCACTTTGTGATATAAAACGTAAATATATTTTAAATGTTCTTGAGTGGATTCCTCCAGAGGTTTTCGTTTAAAACTTTTTTTCAGCCTTCTTAATGAAATTGCTAACAAACATTTTTGTGATAAAAAGCACGATAAATTTTAAAAAGAAAATTAGTGGATTATTCCACGGGTTTAAATAACTAGTTTTGTAATAATACTCTTGCTTATTACAGATATCTAAGTTTTCGTTTAGTTTTGAATAGACAAAATTTTCCTAAATTTAGTCTTTTTTAAAGGTAGTGACTGCCTAATTTTAATATTTGGTTACCATCAGGATAAGTCTTACTATTTATAAATTTCAGTTTTAAACTTCATGGGTAAAACTTATATTTGTAAAACTTATGGAAGCTTCTCCCTCGTGCTACAACTTTTATTCTCCATATTGAAATGCCAAAGCGCACGAAAACAAGGCTTTCATAATATGTTTTTGCTAACGTCAGTGGTCCTATATTCAACGTAACAAGACCTGAATTATTTCACGAGTTTCAGTAAATGAATGAATGAAATGAATGAATGATTTCTTTAAAAACCAATACAAGATTTACCCCCGTCTTAGTGAAGAGTTGCTTTTGAATGAATAGTTTATTACATTTGGCTCGTCTTTCAAACGGATGCATCTAAAAGGGCTTTGTACATACCTTGAAATAAAGTTTCGTATAAATAGTGTATAATAAAAATAAAGACTATTACACTCAACTGTTAGTCACTCAGGATAACACCATCAATTATTAAGAAATTATTAATGCAGATAAGAAATAAAAAAAAACAGTTAAAAATGGTAATAAACAATCATAAACACAAAATATCACCATCCATACTATACCTATAGTTCTTATCCAATGTGACTTGCAACAATAAACAACATCTTAATGACTCTTTTTCAATTTCAGGCTACCATGTTTATCTAACTTTTGATTCCCCACATAGACACACGCTTATTCTCTGTTTGTTGTGTGCACCTTCGGACATATTAGATATTCTACTGACCAAATATGGTACTCTTTATCTTAATGATGTGTATTACAGGTGGATGCACCCCAAAAACCAAGGCACCCCAAAAACCACACTGTTAGAAAATGTAGAATTAAAAGAAGGGAACATGTCAAGATGGCTGCATATTGGTTTATTTCTAACCACAAGGGATTAGGCAACATAGAAAATGTCCAAGATCGACACTTTGGTTACTGTGAAAAAAAAATACAGCTTCTGAAAGAGAAAAATTTTAAATTTTAAAATCTCAATTTTTTGGAAAATCGACCCTGAGTCTTCCAAATTTCAGACTAAGTTTGCAAATAAGAGTTATTATAGTAGATAAACATAAGTACTTAAAGGAAAACAATAACCTGTTATGTATTCTTAAGTCCATTTTCTGGAATTTGCATTCAAAATTGGGAAATCTCTATGTGGTTTTTGGGGTGCATTTTGAAAAAAGTGACATAAATTGAAAACAACAACTCTGCTTGGTAATAATGATCAGGAATGTATCCAAACACACTAAATACATCAATAACAGTATAAATATTATAAATATATATTAAAAATTGTCGTTTCTCTCTATGTTCTTAACAATGTTGAATTGTTCAACAACATTTTTGTATTCAGGAACATCAAATTAGTTTCCCTTCAGTGGAACTACATTCAAAGGACCAAAAATTACATCAGTCAACTGAAAAGATGATACATCAGGACAGTGAGCAGGGGTGTCTTCTAAGATTGTACCAGATCCAACTTTGGGTTTCATGCACCTAATTTCTAGAGAATCGACTGGCCCTTCTTCATCATGTAAAAAACATCGAAGGATTTTTCCAACAAATAACATGCTACAGCGCTTCGATTCGTAAATGACACCATACCATTTTCCCACCAAGTCTTCTTCTTTGTTAGGAGGACTAAGCGATTCCCAAGCTTCCTTTTAGGTCCTAAGTCTTCATCTTCCATGGTATCATCATCATCATCATCTATGGCAATGGCATCATCATCATCATTTTCTATGGCATCATCATCTTCACTGGAATCATCGGAGTAATGACTTTCTTCACTATCGAAATCATTTTCTTCTACAGGAAACAGACGTCTTGGTTCCTTTGCAGCGATTGTACAATTTAGAGCATGTTTGATTGACACTTTCCCTTGCCTCGTTAAGCTGTTGTGTTTAGCGTTGAATCGTAACCAGAACGAGCGACTTTCCTTTTTCCAATGCAGATGCGGCATTGTTTGACAATTTTTGGTATTTTTTTTCTCCACCCATCTTTTTATTTGTAAATTTTTGAATTCGCAACACATCCATTATCAGTTTCTCCAGGTCTTTTTTATTGACTGCTTGCATACACACTGTGTTTATTCTTTATGAATGCAACAATAGACTTATTTTTCATCATGTGTCAAGATTTTGCAGTAGGATTTTTCTTGGTTATTGATTATTTTACCATCTAAGCGTCGGTTTATGGTTTGACGGTCTTTTATTAATAGGAAAAGGCCAGTTTTCAATGCTGCTTGACCCCTTGCATTATTCTCCTTGCACCAAGCAATTGTTTCTTCTAACTGTTGATTTTTTTCATTTATGGACTTTCTTGCAACAACAGCTTCAGCTTTTGTGGATGACATGCAGAAACTATCTTAAGAGTACTCTATAATGTTCTTTTTCAAATTTTTAATTTTTTTTTCAAAATCTTCAAAAAACCCACGTGGTTTTTGGGGTGCACATGACGTAGTTTTTGTGGTACATTGAAGTGTCAGACCATTTCATGAGAGGCGTGCGATCGCACGCGCACACCCCACACACGCGCATATTTGTTGTGCAAATTTTGTTTTTTTTTATTTCTGCGATAGCTTTCTGAAATTATCGAAATTACAAAAAAAGCAAAATATGAAGTCAGAGAATGATTTAAGAAGGCTTTACAACCCTTATCGTTAACTTAAATCTTTTACATGTACGTAGAAAACTGAGTAGTTAAAATGCACAAAAAGAAACAAAATAATGAATTATTACAGATCATCTGTAACAACGATGTACGGAATATTCTTTCTCATATTTTTATAATTTTATTATCCATTTTCATCTTACCAATCATAGTGTGCATAATAAAATGAGTGGCAGTAATGGGGAGGACAAAGTTTCATGTGTCTTATTAATTGTATTTTTAATTTTTTTTTTCACATTTTTGGTGGCCACCTGTTGTTTGAAAGTAGCGAATATAAAAAAGAAAAGAAAGAATAAATATCATTCAAACTAAATTGTTACGTTTTTACTGTTTTTTAACAGCATTTATCAATTTAGTCCTGGACACTAGCTTGTGAAATACATGTCGATAACACCTAAAAATGATACCTGCCATACTGCTCTATTACCAGAAGCAAATCATTTCAATATGCTCAATGTGATTGCAAAGATATAAATATATTAGAATAACATTCAACACAAAAGAAAAATTGATCTCCAGAATCGTGTTTTAGAGAGAGTGAGGAAATCGTTATTGAGAGAAAAAAATAAAGCACGTAAGTGAAGTAAGGTCATAAGTATTGGGTTCGTTTTGTTATTTGTGTCATTTGTTAAAGGAAAACGGCAAATATTTATATGTTCCGTTCAGTAGCGTTTTTGTGATTTTATAATTCAAGCTTTATATATTTATAATCGTCTTTTGAAGAAATAAAGTTCAAAAATAAGTAAAAAAAAAAAAGTAAAAAATAAAAAAAAAACTTTGATAGTAACGGAATATTATTTTAGTAAGGAATTTCATGATCCATCCTTAGCATTGAAATGTTAAATATCGTTATTAGCCACGCTTCAACTTTCTGTAATTTAATTTACATTAAATGGGTTGGGTTTAAATTTCCGGCTGTAAACTTTGTTGGAACTTGCTCTTCGCATGTTCCCCACGCCAATACAAAGCCCCTGGGCAGTGTAAGGGGTAAAGGAATTTTGTTCTTACTTTTGCTTCTTGAAAACGAAATGGCCTGAAGTGTTCTGCAAAATATAAGTTAGCAGTGATACAATCATCCTAAGAGCAATTTATTATAACTATCTCATGCAAAAAATCAGGTCCTAATTCCAAACCGTTCAGAAATTATGGCCAATTTAGTCCATGTGGGTTTTGAGGTGCATGACGAAAAAGTTGATCAACTTTAACATGCTAGCGAAAGAACACATGCTAGACTTAAGAAATGATACCTATCAGGAAGAACCCCATTTAGCAGGGCTTGAAATCCGACCCTATTTCGGGCGAGTCTTTTTAGACTCGCGTCAGTTATGCTGCGCGAGTCCGCCGAGTCTAAAAAAACTCGCGTAAAATTAAGTTACGCGAGTTTAATTTTATATCCCTGTGGTCTAAGAGCTAGACCGTTACATCAGGGAAATTCCATGAGACGAGTGCGATCACACACGTACTCGCCCACAGAAGCAACTGCTAACAAGGCGTGTGATACATCGCACATGCTAAAACGTGCTTAAATAGCCGAAAATTTAACGAATAAATTTTAAAAAGTTGATTATCTAGAGCGTAGTTAAGTTGCCATTTACGGCAATGCAAGAAGCATTTAACTATTAAAAGCTCTATTTGAAAAATCAATCGTCAAACAACTTCAGCTTCAACTGTATCATTAAATACAGTTTATAACCACTTGTGGGTATATTAAACTATTTTTAAAAACGCTAAAATGTATTTAATTAAATGCCGTGTTTTGCCGTGGTTAAATTAAATGTTTGTTGAACGTCTTAATAATTATTTACGCATTTGAACTAATGTTTTTTTATTGCATATTATTTTATATATTTCTTATAAGTATAATAATTTTATTATAATTATATATAATTTTATTTAGTAAAGGAATCATTGACAGTTAACAACACTATTAAACCAACTTTAAAAAAGCTAGTTCACTTTCCTGTTTTTGTTCTAAAATTAGGGGGTAGCTAGAACATAAAAAACGAAGATATCTGCAAACATTATTTTTATGGGGTTTATCCGATCTGCGATCGCACGTGTCTACGGACATTGGCTTATGCTTGGTTTAAATGAAAGCTCCTTATTACTTAAAATATACAACGAAAAGTAAGTAAAAAATGTACAATAGAATATCCTTGAAAAATCTAAATATTTAAGCTCAATTTTCTAAACTTTTAGCGCGAATCCAAATGGACTCGCGTAGTCATGACTAACGCGAGTCTCGGCGCAAGTCGGACTCGTGGAGGATTTCAAGCCCTGTTTAGGCTTATCTTTCGCGTGGTTTTTGGGGTGCATCCACCTGTAATGATCACTAGTCAGCTTTTAGGAAACTCCAGGAAGACGAAGAAAAGATTGGAGAAAAGATGCTGTTCGTTTTTTGTCTTTAATCGATTTTAAGACTTTATCAATGGAGGTTAAGAAAGAGAGAAGCAGTGAGGGAGAGTTATAATTCCAAAGATTTGGATCTTTGCAAAAACAAGGACTCCAAAACAACTGATTTTCATAGATGAGTTGCGGCGTGGACGTAATGTTTTGATTTTGCATTGAGAACAATGGACATGCGCACGCATGTGCACAGGCAAAAATATAAACAACATACCGCGACAATCGAAAATATTAAAGGAATCCCGAGGTACTTTTACAAGTTGGACTCATCTGAAAGATTTGCATGAGAAATGCTAAATGATATATTTACTTTTTGTTAAAACTTCATGTAACTCCAGATATAGCTTTTTAAATATTTATTTTTCTTGTCGCTCGACCGCCATCTTGGTTATCTTCGACCTTCTTCTTCGTTAAAAATTTTCATTCTAGCTCTATTCTTTTTTAGTGGCACGTGACCCTGTTACGTATTATTTCAGTAGCGCTTTAATTATTACTGACTGCATAGCCAGAACATATACCTTCGCGCGGCAAAGTGAAACGAAAGCTCTCTACGAACAATTGATTTTTTTAAAAAAAATTAAAATAATTCTGCATAAAGTTCTTTAGGAACGATTATTTTTTTTAAAAAAATAGAAATAATTCTGCATATGTTCTCACATAGCTGAGCAATCAAACGAAAAATAAAATGTGCATGATTTTTATTTCAAAGGACTTTTTATTTGAGACGCAAGTTGTGCATGATTTTTATTTCAAAGGACTTTTATTTGAGACGCAGGTTGTGAAAGCTACTGATCATTCAACATGTCACACATTTGTGTATGGTTTTTATTTCAAAAGGATATATTTTGGAAGGCAAATATAAGTAACAAAATATCAAGGTGTGACTATAAGCCCATAAAAAGTTATAGAAAAAGTTGAAGGGGGGAAGGGGCTGCATCACCCCTCCCCCTCCAGCACGAATAGGATTAAGGGCGGTTACAACCTTTGTAATTTGAGACGGCACTCGCATCTGCCGAGGTAATTACCGACATATTTTCAAAACATGTACCTTCGCGTCGGCAATTATTTAACGTGGTAAAATCGCACATAAAAAGTCCTAGGCCTTGTGCGATCAGACGTGTAAAAAATAGCCGAAGATATAACAACGGAAAAAAGTATTTGTTTTTCCACAGCATAGTTCAGTTGCCTCCTACGGCAATGCACGAACAACAAACTCTTAGCAAAAAAACAGTTAGTTTTGCGCTTCAACTGCATCATTAAAAACAGTTTGTCACCAATGTAGTTTGATTAAATCATTGCAGAAAATGCTAAAATATATTTAATAAAATGCCGTTTTTTCTGCGTTGAACTTTAATATTTACGCAATTAACTATTATTATTTTATTTCTTATTTTTCTTTGCTTTTCTCTGGTAAAAATAATATTTTTTATTTAGGAGGTAGCTAAAACATTTTTTGTATTTTGTTAAGTTTAAAAATTTAGAAGCTGCCACAGTATTCTAATAAGTGCGAATATAGCCACGGCAGTTATTAGTCGACGCTAAAAATGGCGAATTATGAGGGTTTCATTGGACATTAATGTATGATGTATGCTTTTAAAAGGTCTAATCATGGAGGTACAGAGCAGCGTTGATGTTAGACAGGATACCTGTCTCTCTTTTCTGCTTTCGCGCTTCGATGTCTGTCCTGATTTTGTAACCCTGCTTATTTTAGGGCGCTATCGCAAAAGGGAAAAATGATGAGTTTAATTTACTAGACTACGTTGATGTTTGCGCTACATAGTGGAAGAATATCATAAAAACAAACTTTAATTAGACAGTAAATTCTGCCTCTCTCTGTATCGTGGGATAAATTAAAGTAGTATTCTCTTCTATTGATTTTTTAATATTTTTTAATAAAAAATATATCCATCTACTGAGTAACTTAGGCAACCTCGTCCCCAAGGATTGTTGAGAACAAGGTTGGCAATACTCACTTGAGCATAATACCCCGCCTAGGTCGACAGGTTATAGATCAGTAATTTTTACAACCTGTTTGTTGAAATAAATTCTTTTAAATTTGAAATAAAAGAAATCATGCACACACCTGCTATTAATATCTTATTTTTTTTGTTTTATTGCTTAGACGGCTAGAATATCATGTTGAATTATTTTTTTTAAACAAAAACAAATCATTCGTACAGAGATCGATGTGGAAAGTACATTGGATTTTTTTAACTTTGTTGCCACAGTATATTAATTGGTTTTGGCTATGAAAGTCATTAATTTGTGAGCGCTACTGAAATACTACGTAATAGGGTCACGTGCTGCTAAAAAGGACTGGAGCTAGTCTGAAATTTTTAACAAACAAGAAGATCGAAGCGGCCATCAAGGCGGCAAGAAAAACAAATGTTTAAAAAACGATATACATGAACTTTTAACAAAAAGTGAATATGTCATTGGGAATAACTTATGAAAATCTTTCAGGTAAGTCCAACTTGTAAAAGTACCTCGGGATCCCTTTAAGTTTAAAAAAAAAAACTGATGCTAAAATTGGCAATGTCTGCTTTTAAACAGAGAAGATAATAGTTGAGAAAAAACAATTCCAATTCATTTTCAACCTTATATTCCTAAAAATCCATAAATTAGCATTCTTTTCTTGCCTGTCACGGGTGATGCGCACGCATATACGGAACTTTGTAAACATTTCGCAACTCATCTATTGCTCTTTTAACACTATGGCTGGTGTTCATTTGAAAATATATAACTATATCACGCCTTGGCTATTATACACTTGGTAGAAAATAGCTCTGAAAATGAGACAGTATTCCCTCTAAACAGTACAGGATCTTTCCCCGATCGGGTGAGTGTCCCCCGATTGAGTAAACCACTCGATCAAGGGAGTCGGCACCGGCGACAATTTTTCACGACCACCCAATTGAGTGAGTCATAACTGGCAGTAAATTTTTAGCTAGCTAAATACATAAAGTTAGTTCTTGCCTAAGCACCTAGTCAGCTTAAGCTCTAGAGACAGCTAGCTAGCTACGTTAAAGATATCAATATTTCTCTACTATACTTTGTGTCAGATATGATAAAAAATATGCACATTTTTCTCTATATAGCTTGCTATACTGGCTTCTTACTAAACTAACTCCAAGTACATGTCTATAAGACAACTAAAATGAGCTTCAGAGCCTCAACATGTGCAACCTAGACTGAAAATATGAACCATGTAGTCAATCATCATGAACCATGTAGCAATTTTAAGCAAGAAAAATACTCCCCCGATTCAGGTAAGTCTCTCCTGATCGGGTGGTTGCGCACTCACTCTATCGGGTGATTTACCCCGATCGGGGGACAGTCACCCGATCGGGGAAAGATCCTGTACTGCTAAAAAGAGAATCATGTTCAAAAATTATTGTGTTTTATTTTACCTTAGTCTTCATTAGAAACCAAGAGTACATTTTTTCGAGAAAATGCAGTAAAATTACAGAAATAAAGGTTATGCAATGTGAAAAGTATGCGATAGGCAAGCAATATGGGTGAGGTGTTTGTTGAAACTTCCCACCTTTTCGGTTGTCAAACTTTTAGGTAGCTAGCTAGCTAGCTCTGCTTAACCTACGCTGACTGATGCAACAGAGTATTATACAGCTAATCATCTTACATACTTAGTATATACTTAGAAAGCCAACTGACTGAAAAAATAAATAATAAAGACTTGTTGAAATTTGCTGACAAGGTAGTCATCCTGAACCAACAGTAATCTCAGTGGTGTGTTTCTCTTTCTGGATCGCGGTAATTCTTCTGCATGAAAACCTTGTCACCAGGACTTTCGGAAAAAATTGAATAGTACGCCCAGTCCTGAATAAATGCCAAATAAGGACAGAAAGGAAAATACGCCTTTTGCTCCGAAAATTTTCGCCGGAAAAAGAAAGTAGTTTCTAAAACTTAAAAAATCAGCAGTTTACTTTATAAGTAGTCTATAGTTAAATTTAACAGGTTTTTAGCATAGAAAAAGGGTTTTCATAAAAACAAGCAAACACTTAAATTTAAGGATTGCCCGATGTCAAACAAAGCCGCTAGCGCTTACTTGACGGCCGGCCTTAATTAAAAAGGCAAAAAACCGTGGGGACGAGGTTGTTAGGATTCCCAAGTAGATAATATCAGTAAATATCAGCAAACAAGAAACAGTTGGGCCTGCAAAATAAAAAAACTTTTTGTGTTGCTTATGAAAAAGAAGCGTATTATCAGAAGAGCTACAGGAAAGTTCACCGCCTCTCTTTTTTCAACCCTCGTTTCTTTAACAATTTTTTTTAACAAAAGCACTTCTTTTACATTAGTCTCTACTCGGAACAATGCTCCTTCTTTCATCTTTGATTGCTGTAAAGGCCAAATTCCATGCTGCGATTTTTTCTGCTATAGGGCAAAAAGCGCAGGCGTCATCTCATTAGGCATTTGCAAAGAGTACAGAGTTACTTATAACTATGGAGCAAGAGGAAAGAGAGAAAGTGAAGAGAATATTGTGTAAACTTTTAAATGCCAAGTGCAAGAAATGAAAGCAACTCTTCAAACCTAGCTGGATTTATCTGAAGTGATTTAAAAAAATATTTATGGCGACATAAAAATGAAATGAAATCTTTAATCAGGATGTTATATAGTCTTTTTGTTTTGCGTTCGTGAAAAAGCCGCCTTACCCACCCAAGTTCGCCTTACCCACCCAAGTTCGCCTTACCCACCCAAGTTTTTTGTTTGTGATATGTTCTGCCATAGTTTTTTAATTTGCCAATATTATGAAATAAAAAGAGGTAATAATCTTAAATTTTAAACCGACAACTGTCTTCTGTTTACAGCAGGTATTTCTGCAACCTCGTCCCCAGAACTTGTTAGGCTTTTTATATAAAAAGCCTAACGAGTTTCTGGTTAGTTTGACGAATTTCTGGTTAGTTTGAACTTTGCGCGCATTATGAAAATCAGATTAGAATTGCGCTATAGCGAAAAAATCGCAGCATGGAAATCGATCTTAAATGTTGCATTGCCCTCCACCGATTTTTACTTTTTGATGATTTAGAACAGCATCCCACCTATCTACCTGTAATCACAATCAAAGAGTATATTAAAATGCAAAATCTAAAAAAAAAGAATGAAGAACAATGTTACATTTTAGTGACATGTCATTTAACCGAACAAAAAAGCAACCATAAACGTCCTCCCCGATATATCCACGATCGAAGACGATACCGTGCAGAGGGTCGAAAAAAGGACCCTGGTAACTATGTTGTTCATAGCGGGCACTTTTTTGTCCCACACGGGTATTCATCATGGAGAGTTTGACTGCATCTATCCTCGGTCCTGCATCTATCCTCGGCCCTGTCCTCGTCCTTTAATCATTATCACTTAGTTTGTGTCTGTTCATATTTTTCTATGGTCTTTATGTAATTTGGCACCTACAGGCTCAAACATAAATTGACAAAGAGTGTTTTGAACCTCGTTTTCAAGTCTCATACCTCTTCACGAATACGACAAGAAGGAACAGAGCGATTTAGGGTAGTGGTTGGGTTTTTAATCAATGACCATAACTGTCCATTTTGTATTACAAATGACACCCATTTACATCAAGTTTTAATAAAATTCTACAAGTTGTCCTGCCTCACCATAATGTCGTCCTGTTTTTTGATAGAAAAATGGTAAATAATACTTTGAACTAGAAAATAGACTTTGAAAATGTTTGTGATAATAGCATTATCAAGGTTGCTTCAATATAATTCTAAACTCGACGTGACATTTAAAATGATTCAAATTCGTCGATGCGTTGTCTTGTGTTTCCCAATCGAATTTGTCGTAAGGTTCTATATTTGTCACGCCCTTCTTTTAAGTTACCTTCGTGCAACAAATCTTCTTGAGTTAGCTTGCTCCTGTCACGAGTTAGATTTAGCTGACTGCTAAGTTCCTAAAAATAAAAATAAATGAACATAAGGGTGAATAGCTCCTTTATTACTGTTTCAGATATTTATCCAGTGCCTTACATTCAACTGGAGCTTCAAGTTTTCATTCTTGTCTTGCTGTGAAGTATAATTTAGCTCTCTCTGATCGACGTTCATAAAGTTAAGATCCACAGCTTGGCGAGTTCTTTCCGTGTCTTGCTCATCCGCATATGTCATGTTGTGAAGTTTTTCATTTTGCTCCTGTTCTCTTCGTCGAGACTCCGCCAGCTCTTGATAAAGGCGATCAGCTTCACGCTGTTTTTCCTCGGCTTCTGCAGCGCGCCGTGCACTCTCCTGCGCGGCTGCTGCAGCGCGAGCTTCAAATTCAGCTTTCTCCATACGTTCTTGAGCAGCTTCTCCTTCGAGACGTTTTTGCACTGCCTCAGCTTGCTCTTTTAAGCGATGCATCTCTTCAGCCTCTCTTAACGCTCTCCTTCTCTTTTGTTCTGCTTCTGCGGTATCTCTTTTCGATTTATCTAATGCTTCATGCGCAAGACGTGCATCTTGTTCAAGTCTTCTTAATCGCTGTCCCAATTCTTGTTTTTTTCTTTCGGCAGTAGCACGTGCTTTTTGTTCATTATTAAGTTGCTTTCTTTCTTGATATTTTGACTGTCTCTCTTCATAAGCTCGATTTCTCATTTGTTGAATTTCGATGATTTCTGGTTTTCTTCGTCGCATGTACAACTCATGGTTACCCATACACAAGGTAAGAATACGCTTATTGATTCGTAAACGTGGAACGTAGAATAAAAACTCCTAAAATAACAGTGAAAAAAAATACTAGTGGCATGATATGGTGACAAGTAAGTGCATTCTAACAATTTCTTGAAACAGAGTTAATCTACAGAATTATTAGCAAAGTGGACATGTAGCAGACGGCTAAGTAATCCTTACCTGCTCTTTCTTATTGAATGGTGTGATGACAAACTTCTTATCGTTAAAAGATATATGTTGGATCTCGGTCCAAGAAATGACAATTTTGGGAGAGAGTTTATTTTCGCGTTTAAAGATATTCAAGCCCAATGTGTCGACCCCGAGATACAAATCTGTTCCACGTTTGTTTTTGATATCGAAATAATTAACACCATACATTTCTAAATCTTGTGCGATCTTTAAATACTCCATCATTGCTTCCTCCCTAAAAATATATTCTTGTATGCATTACTTGTCTTAAACTTACTTCTGCGTAAATAAGAAAAAGATAGCTACCACAACCACTTTTGCGTCTATTTGACAGAGAAAAATGCAGCAATTTTAACATATACAAAACTATGGTTAGTGATGAGGTTACGATGAGGTTAAAGTTTACCCCAATTCGGTCCGGGTTTTTTTTAACATATTTTGCTTTAGGGTGAGGGGGAGCAGGTTCCGCCCCACCTCTATAACTTTTGATAGACTAGTCCAAATTGACTCAAACTTGGTAAACTGCAGCAATAAAGTTTTGCTTATGTCAGCACTTTTCTGTGACGTCATTGGAAGCTTGAAATTTCTCCAAAATACCACTATCTTCCTAAAATTCAACCACTTTAACTCAAGTAACTTAAATTTAACTTAAATAAAATACATTTAACATATTTTCTGCTTTTTATATAGTTCGCATCAACCTCGTCCCCAGGGCATCTTGTATCTTTTCTGACCCCGGGACGGCGATACGAACTATTAGTCACCATCATCATTTTGTTCCATTTCACCGATTAAAATGTGCGAACACATAACTCTTGTACACAGTCCTTGCATTAAGCTGTATCAACATCGTTATGTCGCATTTAACATATTTATATAGTTCGCATGAAAAAATGCTGAAAATTGCCCAAAAATCCGATTTCCTCGATTTTGTTGTAAGTTTCAACTTCTAAGTGACGAAAGTTATTATAGTTTCCGATTATAAGGATTCCATAAAGATTTTTATAAGGGGTAGTTTTGAGTAATAGCCAATATTCACGGCTCTAAAAAGTCCCATACTTTTTAGAGCCGTGAATACCTAAAAATTTGGCATGCAGGTGTCTTCTAGCTAAATATTAAAACTCAGGAAGTATCTTTACCATGCCCCCCTGACCGAATATGGTTAAGCATCATACAACATTTGCATAGAACTTGTCTGTTGAAACACACTTAAAAAATGACAAGTAGAATGCGATAAATCTCGGTAGTAGCATTGTTTTTAAAACTAATAAAAACTCGAGTCTGAATTTTGACAAAAAAAATAAGCTCAAGCCAGGATGTAAAGTATCCTATAATTCTTTCTGAAGCTAACGGGTTTTTTTTGTATGTGATCGGTTGTTTTTTTTTGCGTGCGAAAAAATACTCATATCGGCTTGATCGATTATGAATACAGTTATAGAGCTCCTATAGGAATAAAGGAACTTAACTTTTTACAAACAAACACGTCAATTTCGTAGAAATCATAAGTACGAACAAAATGAGATGGAATTCGGGACCAATAAACGCTGAAAAAGACTCGAAAAATAAGAACAACCAGCCTAAGGTTAGATTTTACTGGTTCTTATAAACATGATTACACTAATCATACCTGTGCATATATCGGTGCTGACTCCAACAAGACATTATCCTTTCTTCCCACTCTTCTTTAGACATTTGATGCTGTTTAAGAACTCGATCTGGTAGTAAGCGATCGTTGGCTAAGTATCCTTTCTTATGTACATCAGATTTGAAGCCGCCATATTTGACTTGGACAGCATATGATGACAAGAGGACTGATGTGGCTGGTGAACAGTAGATTCTGTCATTCAAAATGTTATCTTTAACTTGCAAGAAAAACAATTTCTGCGTCACGTCTTGGATTAACTCCATCGAGACATTTTCGGGATAGAATTTAGCTCGGAATTTAAACTGCACAAGGCCATTTTTCTTGATATCTAGAGCTGCTACATGTTTATTTAGATTTAACCAAGTTACATAGCCCATTTCATCTGTATATTGAAGACCAAAGAACCAGATTTCTTGCAAGCCAATTGTTCTAACAACTTGATCAAAAATTTCTTTACCAGTTATGTTTGGTTCAACAATAAAATCCAATTCCGCATCCATTGTCCTAACGCGCACGGTTGTCTACGAAAAAAAAAATTAAAATTTCAATTCATTGCAGGCGCTTTTTAACTATTGATGCCAAGCTCTGAATACCATACCCACGGGGTTAGCGTCCACGTCCTTGAATGTTTCTGCCTACATCTATTGGTACAAACTACTGGTCCTGGGTTGGGACCAGTAGTTGGGACCACTTCTTCTCTAGCATAAGGGTTGTACCCCATATCCACCCTACGATAAAGGCTTGTACCCTACGTGTATCTATCCTAGGATAATGACTGTGCCCATAAATTTACCTTGAGATAAGGTATGTATATACTTTATAAACATCTACACACAGTATTGACTTAACAAGAGAATTTTATCTTATCTACTGAAAAAAATCTCAAACATCTCGACTTTCTACCCATCTGAGAACAAGCTATACGTATTTACCAAATTATACCCTGTTTAAACTTTTTAAACAGTCTTATATGCGGATGAATAGAGTAACAAAAAAACTTACGTTGTTCGTCATATTGATGTTTTGTAAACTTATCTAAAAGAAAAGTTAAAATTATTATGGTGTCCTTGTGGTAAGTAAAAATATGTCTTTAAATTTAACTGAACATTGCAAGGACTGTTTACAACTTTTTATACAAAACTGGCGATGAATGAGAAATACGTAAACACCAACAAAACAACAACTCAGCAAAAATTTTTGTCACAACGATTTCATCCATTGCATATATAGTATACAAAGAAAAGAATTACATGCCATAATTTATTAATACATGCTATAATTTTACGTTGTAAACAAAAATTGGCTAACGAGATTATATTATTTCTCGGAATGTTATCTACTCATACCAATTGTACAATTTCGATATTCGTTAATTCGTTTGTTATTAAAGCCTGGTCCCCAGGGAAAAACACGTTATAGCCGAAGAAGGCAATTAAGTTTGAAGTTGTGTTTCAATCGATTTGCTGTAAACTGGCAGCTTCCCTATTGACTCATTGCGAATACTTCCTGTCTCAGGTAATCTTCAAGTAATCTTATAACACGTAAACTTTTTGCATGTTATTAAGTGATGAAATTATTTTTTACTACCCTCTTATAATATCATTTACTTTGAAGTTTCTTCTTCAAAAGAAAGTGAAAAGGGACTTCCTGTGCAATTTTATGTACTGCTCTTTTTATATATAGAAATCGTCAGCTTGACAGGATCAATCAAGTAATTCCCGTCAAAATAGTTTATTATAAATTCTAGTGAAAAATTTATTTGCTGCGACTTTATTACAAACTAGTCGGTGGCCCGTAGATGAATCCACGGGTTCGCCCGTCCTTTATTTACCGCATTTTGTGTGTCTCGCTACAGCGGCTACCTTTTAGCGTGACAGACAGACAATTAATATAGATTTACTACGATGTCTTGCAATGTTGCATTTTCACACAATAAAACGTAAATTATGAAGTCATAACTTGATATTACCCTTTGAAATACTCCTGTTAAAAAAATTAACACTCAAATAACATTCGGTCACCATCATCATTTTGTTCCATTTCACCGATTAAAATGTGCGAACACATAACTCTTGTACACAGTCCTTGCATTAAGCTGTATCAACATCGTTATGTCGCATTAGTTTTCTTTTGAAAATAGGTTGTTGTTATAGCTCATTGCTTTTACTATTCCACCATTTGCAAAGTAACTATAGCAACAAAGCACTTCTGTTTTAGTCTTACATCTTATCTTTTTTAATGGGTAAGAAATTAAATTAAGCTGCGAAATAGTTACCAGATTCTAAATTACACCCTCATCCCCAGGGTTTTTTGCCTTCTTCTCTAATATCAAAAAGGCAAAAAAACCTGGGGCGAGGGTGCCTAAACTATACTCGAAATAAATTCCGCAGAATAAGCTCTGGAACCTGTGTATTTGGCACCCTTAAACTTCGGCGTATAAGTCAAAATATGAGTCCTTTTGTTAGCATTCCCAGAAAAGGTCTGACAAATTTTTTTTGGTTAGTCTATTTGTATTACGTATTACTCATCAGCCTTATCCGCGTTATTTTTTATCTCCCGCTGTAAAAGCATTGGTACTAGAAGCATTTGTGACAAAACAATTACTGATCCACTGTTGCGGAGCCTCTGGAAAGACCATTTGGTAAGGTAGACGAACATTCACAAAGAATATGTTGAAGAAGTCAGCAATGGACTAGAAAACTTGCTATGATAATACGCTAATTGTGACCGGCAAAGTTGATATGTTCAAAACCGTAGTTCATAATCCGCATTCTCGTCCCCAGAGCTCTTTGAGATAAACCTTGAGGGGGGTAGGGCTAGTGCATGCGCGAGGTATGCATATAGTACAGTTGAACTCATGTAATTCGACTCTCCAGCAGGTCTCACGATTTGGTCGAATTACATGAGTTGCCGAATTAAAGGAGTTTTGTTGTAAGGGTTTCATTCTGAAGGGACCGAAGAATTTGGTCGATTTACATGATTTGTCGATTTATGGGAGGTCGATTTACATGAGTTCAACTGTAGTTATTAAAATAAATCGCATAGTAAAAGTTGCTTTTCATACTAATTTTGTGATACTATGTGCACCTTTCCTATTGCAAGCTCAAAATGATTAGACGATTAATGCAGATGTGTAATCCACGAAAGACAAATTTGAGTCGAAATAAATTCACTGTCAAACGTTGAAGGATGGTAATAAATTCACTGTCAAACGTTGAAGGATGGTAATAAATTCACGGTCAAACGTTGAAGGATGGTAATAAATTCACTGTCAAACGTTGAAGGATGGTAATAAATTCACTGTCAAACGTTGAAGGATGGTAATAAATTCACTGTCAAACGTTGAAGGATGGTAATAAATTCACTGTCAAACGTTGAAGGATGGTAATAAATTCACTGTCAAACGTTGAAGGATGGTAATAAATTCACTGTCAAACGTTGAAGGATGGTAATAAATTCACTGTCAAACGTTGAAGGATGGTAATAAATTCACTGTCAAACGTTGAAGGATGGTAATAAATTCACTGTCAAACGTTGAAGGATGGTAATAAATTCACTGTCAAACGTTGAAGGATGGTAATAAATTCACTGTCAAACGTTGAAGGATGGTAATAAATTCACTGTCAAACGTTGAAGGATGGTAATAAATTCACTGTCAAACGTTGAAGGATGGTAATAAATTCACTGTCAAACGTTGAAGGATGGTAATAAATACCCAAATATTGATGCCTTCTGCTAAGTCCTTTCCCTCTTTTACGCTTGACATATTTCAAAGGGGATGAGTATTCCCCTTTTTTATACATTACGATAGCGAGACGAATATGACCGTTTCGCCTCCCAGAAATAAAAAAAGTGAAAACTGGGAATGAGGTTGAGATATTCTAATTGGATAAGCTAAAAATATATTAAAAAAAAAACAAAATAAAAAAATTATGTTTCAAATGCAATTGAATTTATCAGATATACAAAATGGTGGTAAAGCCTCATATCAGAAATGTTATGCCAGACCAACCTCGTCCCCAAGGCTCGACGATGCGAATTAAGACCCTAGAAACGAGGTTGATGCGAGACATCACAGTGATTCTCACGAAACACCGCACGCCAAAAAATCCAACTTCAATTTTTTTGCAGTCTTCGAAATAAAGTCCCCAATCTTTGATTATATTGAATTTCTCTTAAATTCACACACGTATCGAAGGAAAATAGAAATCTACATTTCTTTCTCATCTGCCCATTCATTCATTTATTTAGCTATACTTTACCGGTAAAAGTGACTAAATTCTGTGCAGGTGACTTTATAATATATTTGACAACTAAGAGTTTTTACCGACCTTCTTTCAGCCGACTTTTTCCAACCGCGAAAGTATTGGAATAGTTATATTTTTTGTGAGTTATAACAATTAAAATTAATGCAATTATTCTCATATCCAGGATTTTTTGACTTGAGCCATTTATTACCTTATGAAATTTTTATAAAGATAAAAATGCCCTGGGAAGAAGATTCAGTGCGTCACAATACCCCATTTCTCTAAAATTTCTGATTCATTGACCCAGAGTAAGGCTGAAATACACTATCATTTTTCAATGATACATTCCAATGGCATCAAAAATGACAAATTTTGGCACGAATACACTATCATTAAAAACATGAAACTTGAGCATGTTTTTCTTAGCAACATGGACTCTGAAGAAGAAATAGCAGCTGCTGTTGCTGTGTATGTGTCATCAGAAAAGAAAGCAAAGAAATGTATGGGTGAAGCCGTGGTTAAATAGGCGAACTGAACTTGGCATCTACAATACTCTCATGTATGAACTGCGCGTGGAGGAAATTGCAGAGTATACGCGATTTTTAAGAATGCCGCCGAATCTTTTTGATGAGCTCCTTAATTTCATAGAATTTGACATTGAGAAAAAACAACGCATTCACGAGACCCAATTCCTGCTAAAGTCAAACTAGCCGCAACTTTGAAGTTTTTATCATGTGGGATACCTTTGAATACCTCATGACTTCTTGCCTTCTCGTTTCTGTCCTTTATCCCACAAACTGGGCTGACTTCTCCAAATCTCAATAAAAATTTCAGTGCGTCTTCATTCTCGGGTGAATTATCTTGTTCAAATCTTTGTTTTCAACTATGTTGTACGCCTAAACATATATCGCGTGCAACAAACACATGTGCGAAAACAATGGATTCGATTTAAAACAATAGAAAAAAATGCCATTGAAAAATTAAAAGTTGAACATGTTCAACTTTTAATTTTTAGGGATCATTGGAAATGAGAGTGTACAAAATGACATTTTTTCCTGTATACACTGTCATTTTTCAATGATAATTGGAAAATGATCATTGAAAAATGATAGTGTATTTCAGCCTTAAAAAAAACGGTTGTCCTTGTTTTTTGTTTTGGACGGAACATTCCCCATGACCTTACAATATTGCATTTCTGGTTCACTCGATGACACATGACATCAAATCTTTCTTAACCACGAAAGTACAAATGATGTAATGTCAGCAAATGTAAACAGATAATTCTATTGAAAGGGATATTTATGACATCATAATCATTACTGCAATCGAAAGTTGACCTTGAACTTGAGATCTAACTCCTGATACCAATCAATTACCATATTTGCCCAAACTTTGCAGACCTAAAGAAAAATCACTTCCTAAAAATTTCGTCACTTAAGATCGGTTTTCATTCACATGAAGTGGACAATGTTGTACAACCGTCACCCATTACGACTTTATTGGAAACAGGTTGTGTAACAAAGCGATGCAAAAGATGTTCCACAAACGTTGTAGACATTCTTTTCAACTCTATAACGGTTGCAAAACGATTGTTGTGCAACAAACACGAATTCCCATGGAAACTAAGCTTGAGGAACAACGAATAATTTGGTTCATTTTAAATTTTTGTTTTGATTTAGAATATGTCAAAAATGTTTTTCTCGGGTGGCCTAAGGCCCCCAAAAACGAAAGTTTAAGAAGATTTTAAATTATAAAGAACCTAATTCAACCCTGTCCCTAAGTTAATTATGAGTATTGCACTGTATAGGAGTAACTAAAGAGCACTTTCATTAGGAAAACTAATACCAAAGCCACCGTGGTGGTCAATGAAAATATAATCTGAAAAATTCTTTTGAAAAAACCTTTATTACAAATCAGAGTAGGTTCAAATAATTCAATAATTTTCATTTTAAGCGTCAAGTATGATTTTGAGGAGTTGCGGAAGAAGAAAAAAACTAAACTCTCTACTTTCATAAAATAAATACTCTAGGAAATCCGGCAAAATATGTTTTTATATCGACACGCGATGACACAATAGCAAAAAAAAACAGAACATACGAATTGAAAACGAAGTCTCTGCCATGTTTAGAAAGAAATAGTTACGCCGTGACGAAAAACAGAAGAGTGTAATGGAGAGAAAGAAAAACAAAATATTAAATATATATAACTATGAAGGAATACTTATACTTTTTGTCTTTTACTGCGCAAAATATAAAGGATGTAAATGTCAAAGCGATCATACTTTAAAAAAACATCCTAAAAATAATTCATCAGATCGAAAGAGTTACTAAAAAATGCATTCCTTCCCATAGAAAAACTATCAACTATTATTTTATAATGTATGTTCCTTTTTTATGTATTATTGTCAGTTTAAAATATACTATTCCTTCGTCCAAGCCAGACATTTACAATGCTTCAAATTCGTCAATACGCTGTTTCGTGTTTCCTTGTCGGATCTGTTTCAAGGTCTTGTACTTATCACGACCTTCTTTTAAATTTCCTTCGTGTAATACGTCCTCTCTAGTCAGCTGGGTTTCATCACGGGCTTGATTCAGTTCGCTACCAAGCGCCTAAAAAATTTTTAGGGATCATTGGAAATGAGAGTGTACAAAATGACATTTTTTCCTGTATACACTGTCATTTTTCAATGATAATTGGAAAATGATAGTGTATTTCAGCCTTAAAAAAAACGGTTGTCCTTGTTTTTTGTTTTGGACGGAACATTCCCCATGACCTTACAATATTGCATTTCTGGTTCACTCGATGACACATGACATCAAATCTTTCTTAACCACGAAAGTACAAATGATGTAATGTCAGCAAATGTAAACAGATAATTCTATTGAAAGGGATATTTATGACATCATAATCATTACTGCAATCGAAAGTTGACCTTGAACTTGAGATCTAACTCCTGATACCAATCAATTACCATATTTGCCCAAACTTTGCAGACCTAAAGAAAAATCACTTCCTAAAAATTTCGTCACTTAAGATCGGTTTTCATTCACATGAAGTGGACAATGTTGTACAACCGTCACCCATTACGACTTTATTGGAAACAGGTTGTGTAACAAAGCGATGCAAAAGATGTTCCACAAACGTTGTAGACATTCTTTTCAACTCTATAACGGTTGCAAAACGATTGTTGTGCAACAAACACGAATTCCCATGGAAACTAAGCTTGAGGAACAACGAATAATTTGGTTCATTTTAAATTTTTGTTTTGATTTAGAATATGTCAAAAATGTTTTTCTCGGGTGGCCTAAGGCCCCCAAAAACGAAAGTTTAAGAAGATTTTAAATTATAAAGAACCTAATTCAACCCTGTCCCTAAGTTAATTATGAGTATTGCACTGTATAGGAGTAACTAAAGAGCACTTTCATTAGGAAAACTAATACCAAAGCCACCGTGGTGGTCAATGAAAATATAATCTGAAAAATTCTTTTGAAAAAACCTTTATTACAAATCAGAGTAGGTTCAAATAATTCAATAATTTTCATTTTAAGCGTCAAGTATGATTTTGAGGAGTTGCGGAAGAAGAAAAAAACTAAACTCTCTACTTTCATAAAATAAATACTCTAGGAAATCCGGCAAAATATGTTTTTATATCGACACGCGATGACACAATAGCAAAAAAAAACAGAACATACGAATTGAAAACGAAGTCTCTGCCATGTTTAGAAAGAAATAGTTACGCCGTGACGAAAAACAGAAGAGTGTAATGGAGAGAAAGAAAAACAAAATATTAAATATATATAACTATGAAGGAATACTTATACTTTTTGTCTTTTACTGCGCAAAATATAAAGGATGTAAATGTCAAAGCGATCATACTTTAAAAAAACATCCTAAAAATAATTCATCAGATCGAAAGAGTTACTAAAAAATGCATTCCTTCCCATAGAAAAACTATCAACTATTATTTTATAATGTATGTTCCTTTTTTATGTATTATTGTCAGTTTAAAATATACTATTCCTTCGTCCAAGCCAGACATTTACAATGCTTCAAATTCGTCAATACGCTGTTTCGTGTTTCCTTGTCGGATCTGTTTCAAGGTCTTGTACTTATCACGACCTTCTTTTAAATTTCCTTCGTGTAATACGTCCTCTCTAGTCAGCTGGGTTTCATCACGGGCTTGATTCAGTTCGCTACCAAGCGCCTAAAAAATTGCAAGATATATGTTAAACGTAGGCCTGATTAATATCAGAAATGAAAATCGCCCTTTTTGATTTGAGCCTCGTGACTTAAAAATCGATATTTTAAGCATTATTTCATACAGTGATTCTTAAATAACTGCTCAAAAGGTCTGATGATCGAGCTTCAGCATTATTCTTAGAACATTCTTCAAATTTCGTCAAGTGAACCTTGACGCTTCATATAAAAACTTTCGGTGCACCAAACAACAAAAGAAACGAAACATTGCAGTTCGATTCTGAACATACCTTTAGTTGCAGCCGTAATCTCTCATTCTTGTCTTGTTCAGACGTATAATTAAGTTCTCTTTGGTCGACTGAGGTGTCCTCGAGATCGGCAGCATGTTGGGTGCTTTCTGATTCCTGTTCATCAGTATGAATCATGGCAGCAGGGGGCGTAGCAATGATCTTTAACAATTCCTGTTTTTGCTCCTCCTCTCTTTGTTGAGACTCCAACAGTTCTTGATGAAGGAGGTCAGCTTGACGCTGCTTCTCATCCGCTTCTGTGGAAAGTCGTGCACTCTCCTCCGCAGCTGCTGCTGCGAGAGCTTCAAATTCAGCTTTTTCCATACGTTCTTGAGCAGCTTCTCCTTCGAGACGTTTTTGTTCGGCCTCGGCTTGCTCTTTCAAGCGATGCATTTCTTCAGCTTCTTCTTTAGCCTTTCGTCTCTGTTCTTCTAATTGCTCGGCATCCATCTTAGATTTATCTAATGCTTCTTGTGCCAGACGAGCTTCTTCTTCAAATTTTCTTAAGCGCTGTTCCAATTCAATTTTCTCCTTTTCGGCATCAGCACGCGCTTGTTTTTCTTTGGCAAGTTGCTGTCTTTCTTGTTGCTTCGACTGTTTCTCTTCACGAGCTTGAGCCTTCATCTGCTGGACTTCGATGGTGTCTGGTTTTCTTCGTCGCATGTACAACTCATGATTACCCATACACAAGGAAAGAATACGCTTATTGATGCGTAGACGAGGAACGTAGAACAGGAAATCCTAATAAAAAAGGCAGCATTAATTTTTACTACAAAATATAGATGCGATCGAAACGTTAGGTGGAAACAGCCTGTTCTGATTGGCGTAAAAAATGGGGGGCGACAATGAAAATTTCTTACCGGTGCTTTTCTATCGATGGGTTTGATGACGAACTTTTTGTCGTTAAATGAAATATTTCGGATTTCACTCCATGGAAAACCAATTTTCGGTGTGAGTTTGTCACCGTGTTCATAGATATTCAAGCCCAATGCGTCGACCCCGAGATACAAATCTGTCCCACGTTTGTTTTTGATATCGAAATAATTAACACCATACATTTCTAAATCTTGTGCGATCTTCAAATACTCCATCATTGCATCCTCTCTAAAAAGACGTATTTTTTTCACTTAACTTTCGACCTGTTGCCTTCCATTTAATAGAAAAGTTGCTGAGCACAAAGTGAAAAAAAATTCTAAAATTATCCAAAACTCTACCAATAATCAGTGGTGTTTACACTCAATATCAAGAGTAAATAATTATTTAGGTCAAATTCAGGAATGTAAGCCTGGTAATGTATTTTCAAAACCGCAGCTCAAAAATAATTAGTTGCTTGTGATCAATATCGTTTACACTAAGGTTGCTTAGATATTTCGCGTATCTTAGTACAGGTTGCTTGAAAAAAATGTCTGTATATGTAAATAGAGAAATCTAAGGAAATTTGCCCCATATCGATATTTCGTGAGTTCCGTAGCACTACTTGGTTTGGGCGCACGAACAGACAATGCGCGGGTAGAGATCGTGGAAAAGGCAATTCTGCAACCTACCAATATTTAAAGCAAGTTCATACTAACGTTTGCAAACATACCTTGGCATATCCTTGTGTTCACCCCACCAGGACATTATCCTTTCTTCCCACTGTTCTTTAGACATTTGATGCTGTTTAAGAACTCGATCTGGTAGTAAGCGATCGTTGGCTAAGTATCCTTTCTTATGTACATCAGACTTGAAGTCGCCATATTTGACTTGAACGGCATATGATGACAAGAGGACTGATGTTTCTGGTGGACAGTAAATTTCTTCGGTCAGTACACCATCTTTAACTTGTAAGAAAAACAATCTCTGTGTGACCTCTTGAATTAATTCGGCAGAAACATCCTCAGGGAAGAATTTAGCTCGAAATTTAAACTGCATAGGTGTTTCTTTTTTAATTTCCTGGGCAGTAACTTTTTTATTCAGTTTCAGCCAAGCCGAGTAATCCTTTGTATCTGTATATTGAAGTCCGAAGAACCAGATTTCTCGTAGACCAATTGTTTTTACGACTTGATCGAATAGTTGTTTGCCAGTTGTGTTTGGTTGGATGGCAAACTCCAACTCGGCATCCATTGTGGTGACGCGAACATTGATCTAAAAGAAGGAGAAATAACAGAGTTTAGAACCTAAAAATAATTTCTGCCACACCCAGAAATAGAAAACTTTGTTTTGCATTAAACAATATACCTGTTTGCCTTTTGCATCCTTAGAGGATTGCGCCTTTACTACGTTAAAACCAGACATGTTTTAATAATTTACGTTTTACGTATCTGAACACAAAAACAGAACTCTGTTTCAGAAAAATACAATTCTCTTCAACTGTTAAAAGCTTTTAAATCCACTTCACTTCTTCTTCATAAAACATCAAAGTATTAAAAAAAAAAACTTTTATAAAGCTTGCAAACAATTAACTCTTTCTATATGCAAGTGTAAATTTAAACTTTTTAAACAAAATAAGCGAATCACCATAGCAACCACATTGCTAGTAAAAAAAATTAAAGTAATTTCTCAGTTTTCTTTATATTCAATTGCAGTAACACATGTTTAAGAAAGATACAAATATAAAAAACCATGTCTAAAAGTGTATACTTTAAAAGAAAACACTTTGTAGAAAAGACACTCCCCCGTGGAGAATAATAACATATGATCACCATATATGGATATAAATACTTACAGCCTTCACCATGTTGACTTTCTTATGTGTATATAATCTAAAAGGAAAATAAAAACAGTTATAAAGTTGTGTATCTTCCTGCAAGCAATTACAGGCCAAACTATTAAGGATTAATCAGAAGTTATTTTTAAAGTTATGCCATCATGCTTTGTTTTTTATACAATAAAGCTTCGTTGCTCTTGGCAACATCACTTGTCACATTGTTTTGTTTCTGTTCTTGTGATAGGCAGAAAAGAAATCAAATGCAAATTTAATTTGAAAATACAAATGCTGGTCAATCACAAGTTAACGTCAGGTATATAATTTGTTTACAAGTATAATTTAAAGCAGTTTTAATATCACTTAAAACTTTGTTATGAACTTAATTTCCAATAGGACAACATCTCGTCATAATTCAATCTTAATTTGGGCAGAGTAGCTAACTCCTTCACTATTGACCAACTATGGATGGTGAAGCTAATTAGCTTACTAATTTTAGTGGACCAAGTTTTTTAAAGAAATTGCCATTCCATGACAAGAACATCATACTTGATACTTTTTCTCTCCCATTAATGGCTAAATAATATTTTTGCACATACATTCACTCACTCATGACTTTATAAAACAATTATTTATTTAGGTGAAATAATCGTGTTTTTTAACGAAAGGTTTTGTTCTAACAAAAATGGTCAATCGAAAAGTTAAAATAAATTCTACTTTTAAAATTGGCTAACATCAATTGATTTGAATACTAGAAGTCATGAAGTTAAAAATTTGTTCTGAAATCATTTATTTTCATTGTCTACCTTTTAAGGGTGCCTACAAGATCTTAGAAGCACCTTAGACTCATGCTTTTTTATTAAAACTTGGAATTATTAAAAAATTATAAAATATCTAAAATTAGAAATTCCACTTCACAGATTTTTTTTAAGTGCATGGTAAAAATAAGAAATAACAATAAGTCTAAATAATAAAAAGTAGAAAAAACTGTAAATATAATAAATTTTAAAAAGTTAAAATATTAAGTAAAAAGTTGATTAAAAAAAAATATAAAGTAACATAAAATTAGTAATAAGTACAACCGACATCGACAACCATTCAAAAAATAAATTCAAAACTTTCTCATTGACAGGCAAGGTGACACATTACAGACCAATGTCAAATGAAGTAATTGACATTATAAAAATGTACATCATTGATACACAATCAATGAACAATACTCAACTTATTATTACAAGGTTAATGAGCTTCCTACTACATGAATACACAGGAGACATTTATTACATAATAACTTTTCATGATTGCTACAACTTTGAATCGACTCTCTCAATCAAACTTTTAGTGTTGAAACAAATAATTGCTGAGTTTTTTGCTATAAAAGTTTAACTAAGTACATCAGGAAATACTCAAAAAAAAAAAAAAAAAAAAAAATTCCAAAACTACCAGCATGGGCTGATCCAGGAAAATATATAGGCATCAATAAGTCCAGCTTAAAAAAGTGCTTAAAAAAATATACAAAACACAAATTAAAATATCGTATTGTTCTTCTGCATATTTGTGAGTGTTTCTCTATAAAATATATGTTCTTTCTAGCTAAAACACTCAAAAGATTCTAAGATAAAGAATTAAGACATTTTTCAAACATTTTAAAATTACATTTACATCTCACTATTTTAGACACCAAAATTAGATGACCTTAAAGGCATAAAAGGATAAAATGATGTTGGATTTATATTATAGAGCTTAAAAAGTTGGTTAACAAGTCTTTTTAATTTTTTAAAGATATTCACATTTAAAGAATTTCAAATTTAATTATGCTGCATAAATTATGATGTCATATTTAAGTAATAGCAAATTTTGACATTTTCTGTCATCAGTAATTTTAGACCTGATAAGAGATGTGCATTCAAAGTGTATCAATGCATATATATTATAAAGGTGAAATGATTAACCTAATTTTTTGCCAAAATGACACTCGTTTGCTCGTCCCAGGTCTCTTATACTTTTCCCAATGACCCAATAACTCGGGATCTGCAACTTGTATAAGCCCTATATCTTTAGTCACAAAATTTGATTGCAAACCGATATGCAGATCCTAAGTTATGGGGTCATCAGCAAGCTAATCATCACAATGGAGATGGTAGGGTGTTACGAAAAACATATTATTCCTTTTATTTACATGTAATTTTTTATATTTTAAGGTTCTCCTTGTTGTGGTTTCAAATTTTTTAATAGACAAATTTTTTGTGACTTTATTTTCAACTTTTTTAAAAAAAAATCTGTATTATTATTTTATGGTTTTTTTGAAGAAAAAAAACATGATAGGTCAGGCCCATAGAATAAATAATTAAGTTGTCTTCACATTACAGAAAAAAGCCAAAAATAAAACGTTTAGTAGTCCTTTAAATTCATATACCGTAAAGCTTCGATTAAGCGCCCCCTCAAACAAGCGCCCACCCTAGACCTGAAATTATTGAATAAGCGCCCCCTTCGAATAAGCGCCCACCCCTCGATCTTCAGAAACGGGCGCTTATTCAAATTTTCGACAAAAATGAACTGGAAGGGTCAATTAGGGATTAAAAGACACTTGTTTTAGTTTTCTTTATTATCTATTTCTTCTTGAATTTCAATTTCCTTTTCCTTTTCATCATGATCATAGATATAGCAAGGAAATTTTTTTAAAATAGCTTTGTGGATTGTTATATCAATGTTTTTTTGTTTCTCCTTGAGTTTTTCCATCAAAACTATTGATATTTGGTTTTTATGTTTTCCCAAATCCTTTTTTTTTGTAATAAGCGCCCCCCCCCTTGAATAAGCGCCCACCCTAGAGGCTCAAAAATTTTATAAGCGCCCGGGTGCTTAATCGAAGCTTTGTGGTAGGTGAATTGTTTATTTCTACGTATTTATTTTATTTTAGACAATTTTGGAAATTAGGTAAAAAGTTATATTGTTATTGCTGTTAAGAAAAGGTTGTTTTTTTTTTCTTTTGTTGGCAATTGGCTATTTTTTCTGCCAGGGGGGGGAAGATACAGACTTTGTCATATGAGGCATGCAATTGCACCTGCATGCCTCCGCACACATGCAAAATATCACATTCTTAAAGTTTTTATTTTTATCGTAGATGAGCGAAAGATCGCACGTCTCGTTTACTCATTTTATTTTTTTCTGCTGAAGTAAAATCAATGCTGAAGATTTAATATTTTTTTCTTTAAAATACACCTGGTTTTTGATTAAAATTTTGTTACTACTTCTGGGACAAACAAATATTTTACTTTACAGAAAGCAGAACAGCTGCCAAATAAATGACATTTAATATTAACCTTGTGTTTACAATGCTAACTGGATCATGAAAATCATTAAAAGAATATTCTGTTACTGTCAGAGATTTTTATATTTTAGTTATTTTCGCTACTTAATAAACTTATAATGCTGTATTTCTTTTAAATTCTTCAAAACACTACCATACAAAGATTAAATATTGTTTTTATGAAATCCTTAAATTACACACAAAGCATACAATATCTATGCTTCCTCACAAAACCATCAGAAAGCAAATAAAGCTTAAACGTTCTGTATAAAAATATTGCTGTATTTTTAAAAAAATATTTAATGACCAGAAAATTTTATTGCAAAGAAAATTGCAGATCCCGAGTTTTTGGATCATTAGAAAGAATTTCAGATACTTAAATATGACATAATAATTAAATCTGAAATTCTTAAATGCGAATAAAAAGCTTTTTTTAAAAATTTAAAGACTTCTTAACCAACTTTTTAAGCTCCATAATATAAGTCCAACATCATTTTATACCTTGGGTTCCCTTTAAGAAAAAAATATCAGAGATAAGGGCTGCAAAGTCTCCAGTGTTTAGGGTTCAATCGCTGAGAGTGGTTTGAAGCTGTTTCTATCAACTACATAACCTTCCTCACAATCGCACGTCTTGATAATTGGCATATGCGGTAAATAACAAGTCTCATATTTATAAAACGATAGTTGTCACCACTCTACTTTATATATAAAGAGACTGAAGGTAACCTTCTTAGTGACTTAAAAAGTAGGCAAAATCTCCACTTACAAATCATGATATTCACATAGACTTTTACAAGCCCATAACCCATAAATACCCAACCTAAAAACTATAAACAATATACAGTCAAACTTGCCACAACGACCACCTGTATAAGATGGTCACCTGTCAGACAACATCTCAGTCCTTCCATGGATTTATGGTCATTTGTTACTCTATATAAGAAACTACCTGCCTAATTTGACCAGTGATCATTATTTTTCATGCCTCAGACAAGATATTACTTGTGTAAGACAATGTTTTTTATTTTTAAAAGTAGAAAACCTTCTTCACTTTTCTACTGCATTTATATTAACATTGCAGTTTGCATATCTTAAAGACTAAAAAGAAAAAAAACTATTTGAGACTACTACGTCAGAGGCTGGTTGTTTTACAGAAATGTTTTATAAGACTCTTTAGAGATCTCTATCTCTAAAGAGGCTGGTTGTTTTACAGAAATGTTTTATAAGACGACCACCAGCCTAAGACTACCACTTTTTTAAGTCCCAAGAGTGGCTGTCCCATGCAAGTTTGACTGTATATAACTGTTTTTACAAATGTAAACAAACATTTTTAAATAGTGAAAGGAAACATTTATATACTTTTTGTTTTAAATTTAGATTGCTTATTTTTGCTTTCGTGATCGATGTTTCACAATTAAAAAAAATTGTTCCCAGAAGTTGCAGATACACCTTTCCCCTAACAGTCTATTCTCGGATCCGGGTTAACATGCTTGAAATTTTCTGATTATTTCCACAAAAATGACCAACATATTTGAAATTTATGGAAACATGCAAATATACTATACTACTATATAAGTTTATATACTAGTATAACTGCCTCTATTAGTAGTCAAACATTTGATGCTTTATAAAATAAACATATTACAGTCAAACTCTCAAAAATCGATGTTAACCAGGATCCAAGAATTTGCTGTTAAAACTGAGACTAAATCTGACCTACAGATAAAACTCTATAAAAAGAGAAACATTTCCTAATTAGTTTCTATGTTCTTTTCTGTAAAACAGAAATTGTTTTAGACTTTTAGCTTAGAGACGGGTGAATTTAATAAGAACTCCAGTAGTGATAGAACTGTTCTGACCCAACTAAAATGTGTCATAAGATGGGACAGGCCTAACTATTGACAAACAATTCCCATGCTTTTAAAAGACTGTGTCACAAGATGGGACAGGTCCAACTATTGACAAAGGACTTGTGCTTTCAAAAATCGTACCAAAAAAAGGAACAGGCCTAACTATTGACACTCTTAGAAACAGCCACAACATGGGCCAGTCTGAAGACTCCCAGAATAAAGTTAAACCTTGTAACATGGGCAACACACTGTTACGAATTTAAAAAATTTGAAGACAGGCCTAGCGCAACTGTGGACAAATGCAGTGTCTATAGGAGAGGACTAAAGAGAACAAAGCATGTATTCTCTAAATATAATCTATTACAAATACAGCTAAAGTAATGAGCAATACAAATACCATGTCATAAATTCTTTTTCTTAAAAATTGAACAAACAGACATATATTGACAAATAAATTTGATAAATGGGGATTAGTAGCACAGTCGGTAGAGCGTTCGACTCATGTCCAAGTGGTTGTGGGTTTGATCCCCACATAAGGCTGTAGCTCAAATGGGAGCTTTTAAGACTCTGCTCGAAACTGGTGAGACTGATCACATATAATATAAATTAACACATAATATTTCTTTAAATCATGTCATAGTCTCTGTTTCTTGAATATATAACAAAATATTTCAATCATGGCTGCCCCAGCCAAAACGATTCTGCCTCTCAAGTTCCGTAATAGGTCAAGTTGCAATAATTCCATTGAAGATTATTTTGAAAAGTAAACATAAATAGCTTAAACAATAGCTTAGCTAGCTATACCTGTATATATATAACATGACATTACACTGAGCTGAATGTTATATCTTGATATCTGAGTCATAATTATTTAGCTAGTTTTTATGCACACAACAATCCAGGTAAAAACATCTCCAATCATGCAACAAGGAAGTCTCTAACTGCTTTAAAATCGCTGATATGGTCTTGCACCAAGAGTTGCCAAGTAGTGTTGTTTTGGCTACCCACAACAATCTTGAAATGCATAACTCGATTTAATCTCAGCTAGCCATATACAATAATCTGCCAGAAAAAGTTGTTTACGTTAAATACAAGGTCTTGATGTATGCAAACATCTTTTAACGCCATGTCGCAAGTTGGTCCTGGCCCGTCAATTGACAGGGCAGCATGTCAAAATATGGGCCACCATGTCTAAAGATGGTCCGTCCCGTCTTAAGACGGGCCGTGTTCTAAGTTGGGTCAGAATAGAACTGCTGAAGTATACCCTGTTCCATATATTTTTATGTTCATTAGTGGGGCTTTTTATTTGTCGAAAAATTATAATATGGAAACCCAAGGTCGCTTGCTTGAGAGTGAAAAACTGAAATTGGTGTCTGTATTCGGACACTATTTCCGAATTTTTCACAAAATAGTTTCCGAATACATATATATATATAACATAAGAAACTGTTTCCATAAAAATGCTTTCACATACCTTAAGGAAGAAATTATTTGCGGAAGAAATTTGTGTGGAACTTTTTTTGCGGAATTAATTTTTTGCGGATTTTGCCCAAAGTTAAGTTAAGAAATTTTGGTCATCCGCAAAAATAAATTGCGCAAATTTTTCGAAATACTTTATGCGTAAAGAATCGATCTGTTGACTTTTTTTTACGTTCACAGACCCTCTTTAGCTTGACGATCCATGTAGAAATATTTTCGATATTTTCAGTGACGGTATTTGATCTTACATTGTTACAGCTTAGTATTCTTTTTTTGATATTTTGATGAAAAATAGAGAGATGATATTCCATAAATCGGATGTTTTCATACACTTAGGTACTGAATTCGGTTTTTCCTGACTTTCGATTACCAAATTTCTTGCATCCGCAAAAATTTCTTCCACAATATCTCTTTTGAGGTCGCTATCCGCAAAAAATTTATTCCACAAAATATGAGTGTTGGCGCAATGTTAATATTTTGATATTGTGCCGAGGACAATGGCCATGCACAAGAAAAAAATACAGACTTCAATGATTGAAAAAATCTGAGGCCAATTCCAGTGCATTTTCAATACCTGTAAAAATTTGCATTTCATCTATAGCTGGCACTGTATGGGGGAGATATCTTAGCAACAACGAAAAGCTTTAAAAGATACTTAAGATCAGAAATTTATCATCATGACGACAATAAAGTTATTATTCAAATTCTTATACACACAGGAATTCATAGAAGTGTAACTGAATTAAAAAGATGCATCGCTACACATAATGTAGTTTCAGTGCTATACAAAATTCGCACTTACAACTCACCTCACAAAACTAGTTTTGGAAAAGTGATAAGTGGTGAATTCGTCGTCGAGGTTTGTTGCTCATCGAATCCACTCACATTCGTAGATGGACAGCACAAAAGCGCGTTGAATCTTACACGGGTGTGCCCTGGGGAGAGAAAGCTGAACAAGCGAGGCTAGCTTGTTCTTTCTTGATTAAACAAGTACATAGTTTACAATGACGTCATTATGTCGTGAAATATTAGAGGGCGGAGGTAGGCAAAGGTGCTTTCTCGCCGCTCCTTTTCCTGTTCCGACGAAAATGTCGATATTCTGATTTAACTGTCGAATGTCGACGAACTAATTGTATTTGCTTTATGCCTTTTCTTCATCAGAGAAATTTTATACGTCATTGTATTTTTAGATCATCCTTCTTTTATCCTCTAAAGCCGAAGTAACATCCAAAAAGCACGAGTTTCAAAAGCCTTGGGTCTTTTTTGCACAATTTTATAAATCTTGTTAGAAAATCTGTTGTTTTGCGCCAGGAAGTGTCAAGGCGCAAAGTACTGTGAACGAGGTTGATGTCCTATCATTTATTACATTCCGCCCCACTAGGTTGAGGTTTACAGAATTTTGTACTTAATACAGGTCTTTGTTGTTTTCACGGATTAGGATAACCAACAAGCTATCCTATTAATTCACAGAGTGGCAAATCCTTTGAATAAATATTGTTAAATATAGCACGTTGCGTATCAAAATATTTAAATAGGCGAAATAAGAATTTTCTAGAAAGTTCAAGATGAAATTACGTCCGTTGGAAAAGTCAAAACGTTATCGACCTCGTAGCCAGGGTTGCTCGTTTTTTTTATCGAGATGAATACAAAAAAAATGAAGCCTTGGAAGAGGTTGAAACGTTCCTGAAACGTAGATCCAGTTAACACAGTGATGTATAACTGTTCTGTTGGACGTCAAAATCGGTTTTGTCTGTGAAAAAAGTTGTATTAGGTGAGAGCAAATATTGATTGACATAAATAAAAAACGCCAACATTTAAATTGGATTCGTATAAAACAACATAAATTCAAAATAAACACATGCTTAAATAAAGTTATTAATTAAGAATGGTTTTGAATACAATAGTACTACAAACAAAGCTTCAGATGTATAAACAGTGAGGCTTCTTGCGAAATACAAGAAAATAAAAATACAATACACACTATGTTCCCACAGAAAACAACTGCTTTTCAGATTTCGTTGAGACGCAAAAAATTTGTAGATAGCCAGACCAACGACCCTGTGCAACGATAGGATGGGAAAATGTGACGTCACTAGGACTCACAGAACTGCGAATTTAGCATCTAGAAGGTTAACACTACAATTTTTACAAATGCATTATATATCGTTTATTATCTATCGTCCACTTTTAAAAACAGAAGCGTGTATTTAATTTGGAGTAGATTTAAACGCTGGGCGGCGTCGGCGTTTATTGGAGAGTAAGATTTATGCTAGGGCGGGTATTCAAAATGAAACCAAGTAGTATCAAGAAGTAGTGTTGACCAAGTTGATTTGTTTCCTTGGCGGGCAATCGAGTTTTTTTCTTTGCAACTTGATATTTTGCAGAAACGTTTAAAAACAAACCGATTTCCCGATTGTCAACATGTGATTGTGTTCAAAACACTAAAAGTAAGACGCCGCTTGAGTTGTGTTGTTGCGAACTTTACGCCACCATCAAATTCTTTGAAGCGAGTCCTTGGAAAAACATGTAAACCTGCAACATAAACAGATAAACAATAAGTATTTATAGCGACTTCAACCAAGGCTGTATTGCATCTGGGGATTTCTTAAAAATTTGACACAACAAAAAAAAACAAGAAAAAAACACAACCAACAAACAACGCGGCTTACTTTAATCTCTTTGTCTTCGGATCCAGTGAACAGCATATCTCCCCGTAAAGTCATACAATTCACACTACCCTCGTGCCGGCTCAATACTTGAACTGGAAGTTGTTTGATCATGTCCCATAGCTAAACAAGAAAAAATTATCCTGTTATATATAGGGTGATGAAAATTTACATACCTAAAACGTGATAAATCGATTAGGCGCTCGTGTTTGCTTAGTGAGATTAATGCCATTAGGAACCTACAATTCGCGAAATTAAATCTCCACGAAAATTTAACGCAAACTTTTATTATTCGTAAATGTAAGTAATTACCATGTATTATGTCCTTGTCACATTTACATCTATATTATAATACCCGTATACGTCTGTCCGTCTGTCACGCAAAATGGTACCAGCACGCAATGCGGTATAAAAAGAACGGGCGAACCCGTGGAAAAATCGACTAGTTTTAAAATATTGTTACTATATCAGGGTGGCCACTGATTTAATTTAATTATGGAGGTTTAGGGGTCCATTTTAGGAGAAAACACTAAAAACGTATAAAAACCATTCTGCATTTTAGAAAATTTTGTTAAAAGTTTTAGGAGAAAATGAAGTTACTGATAATCAAGCCTTATATTGTTTCAATGTCAAAGAAACTGTTCATTTTGAATGGCAGTAATTATGTACAATATAATTCATCACGCACATGTTGTAAGACAAACATATATATTGATGCTTAATTTTTTGTCACATAAAACTTTAAAAACAAAAAGTTACTGTTTGAAAAAAAAAATGAATGTCAGCAGTAACAATGTTAGGAGATTTTAGGAGGAATTAATTTTTGACTCCAAATTTTAGGTTATTTGAGATTTTGGGTCCTTGGGGGTTGTGAGAAAACTATGAAAAACATTTGTTTCTGTCTACAATTTTTACGCGATAATTAATTTCGGCAGGCTCCCATTCAAATTCTGCATTTACCTGAATAGTGTGGTCATAAGATGGCTGTAAACAAAAAATTTCCACTTGGTGATGTCACGAGATCGTTAATAATTCAAGATGACCGTTTTAAAAGTTTAACGTATTGATGTGTGCTGACGGTAACATACAAATGCGTATTTTGATTGTACGTACCTAGATGTGAATAAATTTCATTTCACTTCAAAAAGATAAGCCAAGTATCTTCTGGCTTACGGCGGGTGCAAACGAATCCAACGATTTTCATGCTGAACAAAACACCTTATCGGGGAAAAAAAAGTCGGGGAAAAGTGCCTAAATTTTTGCAAGTGACTTAATTTTTCCCCGACCAAAATTTCCTCCGATTATTTTTTCCCCGACTAAGAATTTACCCCGACCTTTTTCTTTTATCCTAAACTTTTTTTCTCATTGTTACCACCTTAATAAAATGCAAGGAAGATTACAAAAAAGAATCGGGGACATAAAAAACAAAATGGAAACAAAAAGAAACAACATTTTACTTATTCTGCGATTTCGCGATTTTTTAAATTGCAATGCTCCAAAACATAAACTTTCGCGAGAAGAGTCAATAATTGTGAATTTTCTGCCCGTGAAATTTTCTCCCCTTAAGGTAGACAACGTAGAGAGAGAAACAAATTAGTTTTATTTTTTTAATGTCGAATTTGCAAGCAAGCCTTTTATGGTATGAATCTATTACTTTTTTTGATAACACACAACTATTGCTATTGAATAATATGGATATTATCATGTCATGAGCGAGTTTATTTTACGTTCCTTTTTTACAGCTACAGCTGTCAAAAAAAGTGTAACATAAAGCGAACTTTTAGAAAAAGAAAAGATTTTAATCACTCTGTTGCTTCCATGCTATTGCTGTAACTGTCGCAACGTAGTCTAGCATAAACTCGCTCGTTCATGACATAATAATATCTGTATTATTCAATGACAATGACTGAACAAATATGTGGTAATATTTTCAAAAAACTATTGCTAATAAATCATGCTTGTCTTTCATGTTAAATATACCCCACCCCCTTCCTCTTTCCCACCCCTTCCTTTTTCCCACCCCTTTCTCTTTTTTGCTAAGTAATGTATAACACATTGAAAATGATCAAAATAGCCATGTGAAGGATCGTAGCGCCTGCTTAAATATTCAAATACCCTAAACGTCCTTAATTTCGCGAGTCTCAAATTTCGCTCATTTCGCGACTCCTTTTAAAAATCTCAAAAACATGCGAAATAATCCTAAATTAGTTTTACGAAAATCAATTATTTTCTTTATAAGGGGTTTTGGTTAGTATTATTTCTCATTATACAATCGGGTTATCTTGTTTGTATTATACCGAAATATTCTTTATGGCATACTTTAGGGGCAGAAATTGTTATAGGCAAAAAGTTTTCATAAAGCAAAAGGCGTTACACATTATTTAAAAAAAACGTGTACTTTAACTCACCTAATATCAAAAATTTATCAGTTACAGCCAGAGAATACACAGAACCATGTGAATGAGGTAAGTTTCCCTTCGACGCAAACGGTTCATCTGCAGCCCATATATGAATGGTGTTGTGTGAACCACTGTACACTATCTTCTAAAAAATGGTTACATGAAAATCTATACAAGGCCAAAAAAATCAATAAAGTAGAACTAATAAAAAATCATAACAAGGTCATTAAACTAAAAACTCATTTGTTTTCATTAACAGAATGTTTACTCTCCATTAGAAGTTTCCTGAGTTGTCTGGGCAATAGTTCCCTGATTACCCTGGCTTTCCATGGTCGCCAGACACTTGAAAGGTTGCTGGAAAATGAATCTTTCCATGACGACTGAAAGAAAATTGCAATTATAAAGTTACCTTTTTTGGATCAATGGCAAATGCTCGAACCCAATGATGGATATCTGAGATGGTATGCAACAGTTCTAGTGTCAAAACTCTCCACACCTGAAATAACAAAGCAAGCATACGTAAACAATACCTTGAAATCACAACTTCTGCAGTACAATGCTAACTCTCACTTTTATTGACGAGTAGGAACCACTGAATATGTATTTTCCTGTTGAGATGAGTGCCCCTATCACATCTGAATGAGCATCCTATGGAGAAGTCGAGAAATATAAGCTTATTTGAAAGTGCTTCTGCAAAAACAAAAGGACCCTTAACTACCTCTCTTGATGTATGAAACTGCAAATTGTCAATATTCCAAACTTTGATTGATTTATCAGTGCCAGCACTGTATAAAAATCTGCCACATGTGCACAAAGCATGAACCTTAAAAAAAACAAAAACATTTAGCAGTTCAAACACAAGAAACAACAAACTGTAAAATACAAGTATATGTACTTTTTAATGCACAAACAAAACAATTATACTGCAAATCTACCTAATAACATATATTTTCCTGATTTTTTATGGTTAATTTTAATGAGGTTTTGCACACGCTATCTAATTTCATAACGAAAACAAGCTCAACAATGGTAATAACATAGTGCTTAAAGGTTATATTTTCCTTATCCAGGTCTTTAAATTAAACACCTACAAAAAAACACCTACAGAGATCAATGTGTTTCAACTTTAGACACCCTTATCATGTAGGTCACAATTTGTACCTCAGACTGCCTGTCAGACTATTACTACTAACCAAATACAAATATACTACTTTTCAATTTAACACTGGAAAAGCTGAAACATAATGACTTCGATAAAAAATTTGGAGAAAAACTTTAATTAACTGCATTTCATCTGAGTTTTTTTTAGAGATACTCTGTTTAATTTCACTGACTAAAATAAGAACTAAAAAGGTCGGTAAAACCTACATCACCAGAATGTTCAGTCAAAGTTGCAATGCAACCAGTTGAATTCTTCAAGTCTTTATCTTTTATATCCCAAACTTTGATGCAATGATCGGAGCCACCACTGAAGATGTAAGGCCCCTTAGATGCCAATGCACGAATCACACCATTATGACCCCTAAATATTTATTGATACTAACAGCTATATGGAAAGGTACACTTAATTAGAAAACAACACTTACCCTACTCTATAATAATAGTCACATTCTGTATTTTCAAAACAGTTTTTACGCTGCACAAAAAAATTCAATTAATTTATGTTAACAGCAAACAACAATGCTTGAAATAAAGATGCCAAAAATATGTATGACGGGCCATGTGGATTTTTCCATAGGCTAAGAACTAGTTAGTTAATGGAAACTGTTTTGTTTACCAACGGCTACTTGTTGACAGTTTTAACTTTTAATAATTTAATTAAGTTTAAAATTCAAAGTTAGCGATTACCTAAAGAAGTAAGTACCTAAAAGTTCCAACACATTTAAAAGACAGCGGCATGTTCCACGTTTCGTGTTTTCTTTCAGAGAACCTAAATGAATGCCCACCAGCGCCACCCGACGAGGAACGAGTTCGTAACGTTCCAGATGTGTTTAAACCAATACTTGATACAGTTCGACGATAGTCAGGAAAGAAAGCAACATCCGAAGTTGATTGAGATGCCATATGGCTACGCATCAAATTATTCTGTGAAATACACATTTGTTCTACGATGTGTGCAAGCTTCTCGACTTTGATGGACAAGTTAATAACGTTGCTTTATAAAAGAAATGAAGATAGCTTGGACTTAACTTGGAATAATTTTCAAACACAACCAGGCCTTTATAGGCAGAAACCAATCCCGTACAGTGTTTAGAATTTATAAGAAACCATTTGGAAACTGTGTATGATCATAATTATTAAGCCTACCTATTACATTTTTCCACAGATGACAGAACTTCTTCCTTGCCCTTCTCTAATAATGTAACTCGTTCATTCAGATTTCTCACAGCTTTAACAAGACATTTAGCTTGCAAACCATCCATGGAATTCTCAAGCTAAATAAGAAGCTAGTACTTTTAATAAGACAGTTATATAAAACTAAGTCCAATGAATTACCAGGGTAGCTACAGATTTTAGGAGCATTTAGTAGGTGGCATTTTGGCAGGGGTCAAAAAACAATTGTATATTTTAGGAGATTTTGCCAAACTTTTAGGAGGAAATAAGTAAGTAAGTAAATACATTTATTTGTTAAGTTAGATTACAAAAAATAAACTTTTTAAAAAAAAATAAATTGACTAGAGTATAAATAATGCAATAATCTAACCTAACAGGAGAGCTAGTCAAATCATGAAATGAAGAGTTTCAAATCTTTCCTATTGAATGCCAGAAAGGCTGTTCATTTCAAACTGCAGTAATTATGTAAATATAATTCATCAGACATGGTAGAAGATTAACATATATATGCTTAATTTTTTGTCACATAAAACTTACTTAAAAGTTACTATTTTAAAATAATGATGGATGTTAGCATAAACAATTTTAGGAGATTTTAGGAGGAATCAATATTTTAAGGTGTGGCCACCCTGTTTAAGAGTATAATTATCTTACATCCATATTTGCTAATTGGTCCCATTCAACATTAGCAGAATATTTGCAGCTGTGCAACTTCAATTCTTGATGAGTTCCATGAAACGCACACCCTTTAAAACAGAAGAAAATACTCATCTGCATTTCTGTGTAAATACGCTTTCATAAAGATAGTAGAATAACTTCACATTTTAACTAACACAAGTCCATAGTTGCCCGTGGGCGAAATTTTCTCAGTAAAGAGGGTGGGGTTGAGGAAAATAGGGGGGGGGGGGTTGTAAAAGGGTGGGGTTGCTCTATATTCCAGATTCAATAATTGCTTCTTAGATTACCTACTTCAAATAAGACAGATTTAATTTACCTTGAAACAACAATTGCTCATTTTTTGCAACTTTTTAACATTGCTTTTTGGTACAATACCAACAAAAATGCTTTTTGATTTCTTTGAATACGAGTTCAAATTAATAGGGTGTTTGCGTTACAGGATGAAGACAATAGCTTGACCTCGCAATAAAAGAGGGGGGTTACTCTCAAAATAAGAAGAGTGAGGTCTATATGGGGGGTCCCCTCTGCCAGCCATGCAACTATAAGATAACATTTTACCACATTCTATTTCTGAGCACAATTTCCTAAATGACAGACAGTCCGGACTTCGAAAACTCTTTTCCACAGAAACTGCAGTAGTCGATGTCTCTCATTTTATTTTTACTGAGCTTGATCAACAAAACTTTGTTGGT